>CABFWO010005603.1:0-45460 GCA_902155825.1 Timema genevievae | reverse complement strand
ACGTTCATCATTGGCAGTTCAATCTACTAAAAAAAATTATAATAGTATAATATTTTCGAACGTTTTAATGAGCAAATCTGAAAGTAGCTGCGATATCTAACAATATTTATTATAAAGTAATTCAGGTTCGTACCAGGGGTGTCCGGTCTGGCTTTATCGAGGGGCAAAGGGGGGTGGGGGAAGAAGCTAGCCTCCTTCCTTTTGAAATTAATAACGTATTATTAATAATGTATTTTTATATCCACCCGGATGTTTATTTTAATAACCAGTTTGGGTCAACATCTTTTATGTTTAAAAAATACTTTAAATTACTTTACAACTGTTGATTTCACAATGTGAAGAAAATTAAACTATATGTTTGTAAAAAAAATTAATGTTTTTTTTTGATAAAGAGAAATTTAACATTAGATAATTAAGAAAGAAAACTTTGAATATTAAAGATAATAGTTGCTTGATGTTTTGTGTGAATAACTCCACATCAAGTAGTCATGTGATGTGTTTATTAATTAATAATAGTTACAGTTGACAATCTTATTTAATAACTGAATCGACTAAAAATATTAAAGTTTACAAATAGGTGAATTAAAAAATAGAAAACCGGAAAACAATATGATGAATAGAAATTTGATGATTAAAAGTTGATAACAAGTAAAGTAAGTAATGAGTTTATGATCAATCTTAAGTTGATGAGTAAGTTTGAAAATTAAAAGTTGCCAGTAAATAACAATTAATGCAGGCCTAAATTTAATATTTGGGAAATTTTATAGTAATTATAATCTAACAAATGTGTAATTGCACTTAGAGACACATTAAAAAAGTCTTGTATAACGCCGAACTAAAAATAAAGGCTACTGTATATGATTTAAGTTTTTGAAGATGATTTATAATAATATATTGTTTTATGTATCAAAATGACAACCACATTAAGAATATAAAGTTTTCATTCTTCATCCGAGGTTTTTGTTGTTGACACCGTCTCATGACTGTCATCATACGTCCTTTAAAAACTGCAAAAACACTGGCCCTTTCTCACGACCCCACCTTAGAATAATTATACATTTTTATTTTAAAGTTTGTACTTATCGTGGTTCTCCTATAAGATTCGCTGTAAACACAGTTTACTTTTGGTGTTTTCAATCAGGCGAAGGACACAGGGTGGGTGAACGAGACAGGTATTTAACTGAACATGTGTACACACAGGGCTGGTTTCAGAATACCTCATTTTTACAGTTCTTAATATCATGGGGCAGTGGCATTCAACTTTTATTTTGTTCGTGCACCCCCAGATTTAATTTATCCTCAACTGTGTACCCCAAAAGATGATGGTGCATAATTAAAGTTAAACATATTCTACATCTTGCTGAAGTAATCGGCGTTACCCAGGGCAAGCCTTTTCTTTGCTTCAAACAAACTACAGGAAAACACCTCTCATTTTATTTCTTCCAACCCAGTTTTTAATTAAATTAAAATAAATCTAATCCCAATTTTAAAATTCTGGCTTTAAGGTGCACAGAGGCTATGTTCAGTTTCTAAACTATATAGATTTAATATTGTAAAGTTGCTTTTGTGTAATAATTTGTTTAACCTAGTTTCTTTTGTTTTAGTTATTTATTTTATATTAGTTTGGTAGCTGTTTGTTCTTCAGACGTTTCCCACAGTTTTGGAGAAAGTCCCACAGTTTTTGAGGATTTCCCTCCATTTTTTCTGAGTTGGTGGGGAGGGGGAAATAAGGGTAATTTGTTTTTGGGAGTGTGTTTGATTCAGTTCGGTGTAGAGTTCAGTTCACATAGGGTGTCTGCCATAATGGGTGCACAAAGTGCAGCGTGAATAGTTATCCGCGTGTCAGTCTGGTGTTACAGGCCCTATACTGGTCTCTTGTTTATCAAGAAACCGCAAGAGTTCAAGATATGTCGCGGAATTAGTTTCTTGTTTCCCATTCCTTCCAACTCTAGCCCAGCAACCCACAAGGTAGGTCTCCATTGTCAGCGAACCTCAAATCGGACGAGGTAAGCTATTCATGTCTCAACTAAATGTCGAATACAGTCCACTCTCCTTTCGCTGGTTATTTTAACATTTATCTCCTTGAGTCAAGTTGAGTCCTTGGACACAGGGAAGTGTTAGTTGCAATTCTCAATGATAGCAGCACTTTCAAGTGAAACAACTCACTTTCAAATTGTCCGCTGTAAAGGGGCGGGGTTCGAATACAGTAGTTCAGCTACTAGCAATCCCACTACCCAACTCACCCCCTTTCAATGAACAAAACTTTTCGGAAAAGTAACTAGTCAACGATATTTGAAGATTGTTTACAACAAGACAGTTTATCAAACATTCGCTTGAACAAAAATAAAGGATTATTGTATTCTACGTTGTTGTTTTTTAAGTTTCAGTCTGAGTAGACTCGTTTGAGGGCTTGGTTTATGAGTAAGTAGAAAGGGCAGCTACCTGAACCTTGCTTTATGAAATCAGGCTTATTGCCTGTTTTATAACGATGTTGTCACATGAGAATGCGCGTAGCAGTTGAAGGACTCAAGCTCAAGCGCACCCAATTTAACCCGGAGGTTGGGGTCTAGTGTATGACCTGTCCGGGGCCAAGGTAGGACTCCTCCCTTTCAGGATGGACGGATGGTGCCTAGCAAATTAATGTTTAATGTTCATTTGACAAAAATATGCGATCCACTTTTGTTTTTGTTTTAGCACCACACCTTTTTACTACCCGTTCGGGTTATAGATATATATGTACTAATTACGCTGAAGTGTTAGGAATGAGGGATGTTGAATTTTAGAGTAAGTGTACCTACATTTACGTGTAGGGTGATTGGAAAGATATTTAGAAAAAAATCACCCCGATTACACCCGACCTACTCATCTTCAGCAGTCCAGTTTATTGATAGAGTGAGGTCTTAGAGTTAGATCATTCGAGCACTGAACTCGTCTATTTCTATTAATTTTATTTTTTGTAAATATAAAACATTTATCTTTATTTTTAATATAAAACAATAAAAACTAATATTCTAGCTTAGACTCTTATATAAAGCTTGAAACATATAATCAAAAATAATTTATTTGTAAACTACTCTTAAATGATTTATGTTTGTAAAAATTAGAATATATGTTTACTTAGCATAGAAAACTATTCCCAGATACCCATTTTGAAATCGATATTTAAAGCAATTTTTAAAAATATTTCAAATTTTCTAACATTTATCATAAGTAAATTACCCTTAAATAATTTTAGAAAAAAACAAATACATTATTTATTATCATGTAAAATTCTCTAGATACCTATTTTGAACTAATCATTAGAGTTATTTGAAAGAATTTCAATTTTATCAAAAATCAGTTATCAGCAAAGTTAAACTATCAATAAATGATTTGTTTTAAGAAAAATAAATATATACACTTATTTATGATATAAAAAACAAAACAGATACCCATTTTGAACCGAATCGTTAAAATCATCTCCTAAATATTCATATTTAAAAAGAACCCGTCATCAGTAAATTAATTAATAAGTTTCCCTCACCAAAAAAAGTACGAAGCACCGTACAGAATTTCTCCGGCTTCGTAGAAACACTACACCAAATAACATAAAATGAAATAATATACACTGTTACTTACTCTATGGCATTAGGAACACTGTTACAGAGAAAATAAGAAAAGAGAAACATATTTGTCCATCAAAGAGGATAAGAATCAAATTCATTTTAAAAGACTTGAATTAAATAGTATATAATATATTTGCTTATAGCTTAGAAACTATTGGTTTGAAAAAATATTTATCTAATTTAAAATTTGTATATTTAATATTACTACAACTATAATATTTTTTGACTAGTTATCGCAATAATTTATCTGGGAGGTGTCGAGAAAAAGTTTATACAACGGGTTCGTTTGTCGTGTCAAATATTCCCCAGATATACATTTTAAACAAAAAGTTGGAGATATTTTTGAAATATTCCGAATGCTTAAAAATCACTCATTAGTAAACTACCCCTTAGCGAATGTTTAGTCAAGATACAAGTATCTTGTGTTAATGATCGAGTAAAACACCTTCTAGCTCTCCACTATCGGGTCCTAGGGCGACCACAAAGGTCGACAGTACACGTGTGTCGCAATGCTAGACAGGTGTGTGGCCCACCCAAGTCTATCATCCTCGCATTGGGTTTTCCAGAACTATATCAGAAGTATTTGGTAACACTATTTTAGAGTCGATCCAAGACGACACAGACTGAGGGACTCACATTTAACGGGTTCTCAGCGAAACACGTGTTTATGAGGTCGACTTAACTACGATGTTTACAAGAGCATTTTCTCGCCTCTGGTATCGCGGCTGGTTTCGAGTGTTTATGACCAAGACGATACCAGACCTCTCGGTTTATTAACGCTTTCCAGACTTAAGGGTGAGACAGTAAGTACCGCGAGAAAAAGGTCAGGGTGTCTGCAGTTTTTATAGCTAAACATTATGTGGCTAAAATAAATCAAATATGTCTCCAGTAGAAACCTAGAGTTTAATTTTCTTCACGTGGTGAAATCAACAGATGTTGAATATCTGTCGAAGGTGTCCTGGAATTTAATGACAACTTTTTATCTTCATTTAAAACGTTTGTCATCTTATGCAGTTACGCTCATGACAGATATTCAACAACTGTTGATATCACCACGTGTAGAAAACTAAACTCTAGATTTATACTGAAGCAATATTTGATTTATTTTGGTCAAATACTATTTTGCTATAAAATCTGCAGAACACTGACCTTTTATTGCGTTCATTACATCCCCATCTTAAACAGTCTGGTTACGACCAATGATCTGAGAATTGGCGCGCCATTTACAAGACAGCATCATTCCTTATGTTTAAATGAGTCTAGCTTCGTATTCAGTGGATTTTAATTTATATGTAGATTTAAATAGCTCTAAATACACGACAGTAAGTAGGTACTTAAAAACCGTTTAGCTGTGGGTAAGAGAACGAGAGTCCTATATGATCTAAGCCTATTTAATATTACATACTTCATGTTTACTTAAGGTTATCTTATGAAAGATAAGTTTATGTTGTGTAACTACTAAGACTTTTCAAAATAAGCATCAATCTAACGAAGAATAAAATTAAATAGTTAATTTACAATCGATTTGCAGCACATTTAGGTTGACATAAATTAACCTACCAGCTGTTATATCTACTCTACCCCATCCGCCATTTTTGTTTAGGAAATCCAACTCAAAAGTCGTTTTCGTGCTCCACCTTGGTCAGAACCACTTGGTCCACTCGAGACCAAGACCTGACCAAGTCGATCGCGGAAACTCGCTCCTGACTGAACTGGAACACAAGAACCGACCAGGGTTGTTGGAGCAGCGCCAACAAGTTGATTAGCTGTGAACAGGAAGGTCGAGGCTCAAATCCTATTAGTGGAATTATGAGATAGCCAGGTTGGGCAGTAAGACGCAGAGAATGCACTATCAACTTAACCTAAAGGGTAGGGGCTGAGAGGAGAATCGTCTCCCTCCCCTCAATAAGCCCAGCTGAGAATCAAGACTCGACCTCCCCGTATCACTTACTCCAACCATAAAGTGAGACTGACAACTTCTACTGCGTGGCCACTGATGCAGGTAGTTAGGGGTAAGACTAGCTCAAAGGAGATGTGCACAATTCTCCAGGAGAAAATAATTGAAAGCCTCAGAGTGTATGTGATTGTGTGTATGAGTGTGAGTATGTGTGATTGCGGGTGAATGTGGGTGTGTGATTGCATGTAAGTATGTGATTTATGTAATTACTATGTGTATATTATTGTGTGTGAATGTGTGTATATGATTGTGTGTATATGTGATTGCGTGTGAGTGTGTAATTTTATGCGTGTGTAGGTGAGTAATTTCGTGAATGTGTGCGTAGTAATCTCGTGAGAGTTTGTGTGAGTAATTTTGTGTGAGTTTGAATAAGTAATTTCATGCGTGTGTGTCTGTAATTTCGTGTATGTGTATGTATGAGTAATTTCGTGCGTGCTTGTGTGTGAGTAATTTCGCGCGAGTGTCTGTGAGTAATTTCGAGCAATTGTGTGTGATTAATTTCGTGCGTGTGTGAGAGTAATTTCGTTCATGTCTGTATAAGTAATCTCGTGGGAGTGTGTGTGAGTAATTTCGTGCGAGTGTGTGTGATTAATTTCGTGCGAGTGTGTGTGAGTAATTTCGTGCGAGAGTGTGTGATTAATTTCGTGTGAGTGTTTGTAATTTCGTGCGAGTGTGTGTGATTAATTTCGTGCGTGTGAGAGTAATTTCGTTCATGTCTGTATAAGTAATCTCGTGGGAGTGTGTGTGAATAATTTCGTGGGAGTGTGTGTGAATAATTTCGTGCGAGTGTGTGTGTGTAATTTCGTGCGAGTGTGTGTGTAGTAATTTCGTGCGAGAGTGTGTGATTAATTTCGTGTGAGTGTTTGTAATTTCGTGCGAGTGTGTGTGATTAATTTCGTGCGTGTGTGAGAGTAATTTCGTTCATGTCTGTATAAGTAATCTCGTGGGAGTGTGTGTGAATAATTTCGTGCGAGTGTGTGTGTGAGTAATTTCGTGCGAGTGTGTGTGAGTAATTTCGTGCGAGTGTGTGTGAGTAATTTCGTGCGAGTGTGTGTGAGTAATTTCGTGCGAGTGTGTGTGATTAATTTCGTGTGAGTGTGTGTGATTAATTTCGTGTGAGTGTGTGTGAGTAATTTCGTGCGAGTGTGTGTGAGTGTGAAGTGTGGAGGTGGCCGGGGAGAGAGTAAATTACACCCAATCGTGATTTCCATCTGAAACTAGCATGTTAGGGACTTCGCAGCTAACTCCAGCTAATTGTAATAAAATCCAGTTTTCATTTTTCTGTACAACTCGAACGAAAACATCCATCAATAACGTACAACAAACTAGTTTCATTTGAAGGTTAAATTTACTTTTATTGCTTTTTATTTTTTGAATTTTATATATAATTTTTCCTAACGAAGATTGTAAAATAAAAAGTGACCAGTATAATGTTTGCTAGAATTACCATTCCCGCCCAGTGTTTTAAGGAGGCCGGCTAAAGGATGGCTGACACGCGCTACAGGCGTAAAGCCTATATGTACCATGCAATATTTAAGTCCCTACCGATTTATTATTTTTAAAAGATGGCTTTGGCCAAAATGTTGGCGAAACTTATCAACACCACTAACACGATATGAATTTATACATCATTTGTCAGGAAAACACCGGCAAAACAAAACATACGAGACTGACCACTATGTCTGCATGTCCACTGATGTGGGTTGATATCGCTTCAAGAGCTAAGGCGTCACTCTCGTAAGTGACTAGACTGACAATGACGGGGAGATCGAGTTTAGAATCTCGGTCAGGGACACCCGAGGGATGTTTTCCAAAATGGTTTTTCACGCAAATGCGAGTGCACTTCCTATGAATATAACCTTCCTAATCCATAAAAAGCCACTAGCGTATTTAGTACATAATAGTACACCGGGTACTAAGACGCGGTGCTAAAAGAGATTCGAGGAGAGCATAGCAGGGATGTTTCAGAAGTTAACCCCCCCCTCACCCCCTGACATAATCGTGTATTTTGGTATCCCTCCTCGGTGAGTATTATAGCACTCATAGCACCTATAACCTCAAGACCTCCTCAGTGGTCAGAGTTCCTGACTACAGATCCCAAAGGTCCCGGGTTCGATCTCCGGTGTTTCCAGATTCTTCCGTGAAGAAGTGGGTCTGTAACATGGTCAACTCTGCCTCGTGAGGACATAATATTGAGGAGCTACTTGGATAAAAAAGTAGCGGCTTCGGTCTAGAAAACTGAGATTAACGTCAGGAGGGCTCGTTATTCTGACTTCATGACACCCTCTATCCATAAATGTTGGCACTATCTTCGCCAACATGTGGCGGCTTGGTTGGTATAATTCGCTTTCAGGCTGATACCTAATAGTTTTTTATATAACCTAAATAATGTTAAATAAACTGAGCAACACAATCGTACGTACTTTAACATAATATTATATATAATTATATTGTAGTCTCTATCAGAGGTGGGAAACATTTTTAAATGTATCCACAGGTATGGCAAATGAGAAATGAAAGTCGTCACACTTTGTAAAAATTGAGAAATTAGTGTCCACAATCAAACATTTAAAACAACACAAACTGTTTGAACAATTGACTTTTCCGTTAGAACTTCCTCAGACGCAAGTGATGAAAACTGTTCAAAATGAAAATGTAGGACAATTTTATCAGGGCTGCTCTTATTGGTGCCCTGGGCAAACTTCGTTTGCGTGCCCCCGTTATCTGTCTCACTATCTCCACCCCATCCGCCCTCCAAAACAAAATAAAAAACCTTAATGTTTTTAATGTCGTGACATTAGTTTGCACCTATGATAACAAATTTCAGCTGTATATGGTATAAAACCCTAAAAGGTAATGCATGTAATAATTAATGCTGGAAACCTTGTTTTTGTACAAATAAGGGTTGATTTCTCCCCAAACCGTGTTTTTGTACATATAAGGGTTGATATCTCCCCAAACCTTGTTTTTGTACATATAAGGGTTGATTTCTCCCCAAACCTTGGCTCGATTCTCCTGCACAACGAACTTGATCTGTATACTCTATCGGTGAAGCTAATAGCGTTCATCTTAGAAGGCCCAACTCGACTCCCGGCTCGCGCCACTTATGGGAGTAAAAGGGAAACGAAAACGCTTGCAAAATGACAGAAGTGTGTGCATTGCATTCGTATTTGAATGATTACTCGAAATTCTCCCCAGTGACGATGGGGGACAAAGCGACTAAGTATCTTGTTAATAACTAAAGTGTGTCCCTAATATGACAGAATGAGGATTTGTGCACAATGATTTATGTGAAGCCAATCTAAAATGGTCAAAATCGGCCTTTTCAGAACAGTTTTTGTCCAAATATAATTTAATATTTCAAAGTTCTTTATTAGGAACTTCTATTAACTCTTTATCTCTATTAATGTTTAATCAGAAATGATCCACGTGCAATAGTGTTCATGTAAATTCACGATTTCTAGCCGACTGTATCACAGAGTTGATTGACGTGTGATGCACGCCAGGTACGTAGCCACGATTTAATTTTGGGGAGTGTTAGCCAATGCTATGCTACCCCCACCTGACTTTTTTTAAGCCCCATTATTTTTGACTTTGGTTAAGTTTTTAGATATTTTAAATGAAACGTTTTTGCGGTGTCAATAAATTCTTAATGTTTTTGGGTCTGTTGGAAAAGAAGAAAGCAACAAATTTGCTAAATGATGTGTATGGAAAAGTGTTCGTGCACCACTATCTATCACTTTTACAATAGTATTCTTCTGTTAACTTTCTTGGCCATGACATCTAAAATGTCCGCAGGTGCGAAAGGCACTGGGCAGTGAATTGACGTCACTGCCAGGCCAGTCAATCGTTCACTGCACAACGAGTTTCTCAAGTAGGTGTTAATCCTTTTCAATGAGGAAACTGACCTCTGGACCTCAGCCGTTGACACAGGTAAAGTAGCTAGGACACACAACAGATGTCGGATAGAAGTGCTTATTGCATGCATCCATAGTAGTCATGCTCCCATTCGGTATGTCGGATCGATTCTTGGCTTTCCACTTCTCACACCACAAGAGGTATTCTGCCTCAACCGTTGCCTGAGAAGTTGTCTCATCATAGTAGAGGCTTGGTTTTTTGAGTTCATTCACATGACTTTCATGTGTGTTTTTGGGTAGAAAAACCTCCATTACTGAAAGAAAAGCCTTATTTTGAAAAAATCGTTGTTGAAGGTCGATAATAAATCCGTCTACACAAGGCAGGAAGATGGATCTAAAATAGTACTCTTCAGTAGAATCGTGGGGAGGGTTAACCCTCTAGTCTGTTTCTCAACCAGTCGTGGTGCCTCAATAACTATTACAAACAAGTTATCCGTCAAACTCGTAGCCTTTTGGAATATCTCTGTAAACTGGTTCTTGTCACTGCCGTAAGCCCTTACATCCTGAAATGTTTTCAAGATGTTTTCACAATATGAGATTGCCGATACTGTGCTGTGTAAAAGTTACAAGCAAGAGATCATACTATATTTTTAATCTTTCGTTAAATTTCTGGGAGAGGGTTTCCGGAACTCATGGACACACCCCTGGCCACGGGCCTATGCACGCTCTTAAATTCGAGAACTCTCCTCTCTCGTTCAATAAATCAAACCACATGAGTTAAGTCATAGCCATCTCTAGTAGAAAGCCGCGGCAGTTAATGCGACAACGCCGCAATTCCTCTCATAACTCGGCCTACTCACCATATTGCTCGCTCGGCTGTGTGTTTATAAAACTCTCGTAGTTTTAATTATTTTTCTATAATTATTAGCATTTCAAAATATTATAAAAAGGTCTTGATAATGATTCACACATTGTGTTAACTAGAAAAAATTGTACTTAAAAATTAAATTAATCTAAACATTACTTTTGATTGGAGCATTTGAGTTTTCATAATGTGAACATAATGACAATAATTTTATTTTTCATATAAAATTTACAATTTTTCCGCCAATGGCTGGCTAAACAGGTGACTTAAAGTATAGATGAATATAACTTATGTGTTTTAAATGTTAGACCTTATAAACCTAGACAATAAGTTGATTACATATCTAAATTTGACAGGAGTATAATTGTTTACAAAAAATATTAGAAAAAATCTGCAAGTAATGACTATAGTTTCAACACAAACTAATTTACTACGATGTTGATCATTAAACTCCAGGCCTAGGCTATTAACGTTATTATAAAATGTTGTGAAGAAACACAACCAGATTTTTTTTAACATTTAAAAAAATTATAAAAATATTAACTTTTTTATTTGAGCACCTAACTAAGGAAACCTTTCTTTTCTTACAATAATTATTCAAAAGAATATTGGATATAGGTGACCTGGTGGTCTAGGGGTAAGGTATCGGACTTTTGTGCTGGGGGACCGGGGATCAACCCTCGGTCCCAGCACAGATTTATCTGATTGCCAAACCCTTCTTTCACCTTCTGACAAGACGTGTATTAATCACAACTTGTGAATGTGTGGAATGCCAGGCCTCCACCGTGGTTCGGATCCCACGTTAAACTGTAAACATTGCAAAAACACCTTGCCGAGTGAATGATTTGGCGCGCTCTAGTATAGCCATGAGTCAAGTATCTGGCCCCAGTATGCGGCGTTGCCACTTCTCACTGGCCTCAGCCTTCTAGAGATGGCTATGGTTATATTTTCATTTTTTTTTTACTCTACGACAGTATTTTCTAGATCACCTACCCAGGGAGCCTACTTTACGAGCGCGAAAGCAAACATTTCCCAACTCAACTATTCTCCTTCCTTCTGTCACCTAAGCAAGAGTGAAGCGCTTCAAACCGCAGGAGACTGTGCGGCCGAACATTTGCACACCCCTGAAGGATAGGCAGCAGAGTGCGTGCAGCGTGGATGTAATTACTGCTGTGCAAAATATATATTTTGTATCTCCTCGTCTTACCACCTGTTAATTAGGTTATACACATGTATGACAATTACTCTAATTAGGTAGGAAGCATTTTAGAGGTAATCTACCAGCAGTTGCGTGGAAGGAGAGTGAGAAAACATTTAGGATAAGCCACCGTCAATAGACCCGACCAGGTTCGAACCCACGTCTTCATCAGACCAGTTTAACACGAGAGTGACGCGTCAGACCGTTCCGTGGGTTAATAAATCGTAATGAAGACATGAGTGGTGGCAGCAGTGACATTATCTTATTTAAAATTTAAAATCCAGTTTTGATCATTTTCTTCCTCTTTACTATTGGCGGTTGACCCCGGGGTGGTCTTGTGCGGAAAAGTACTCGCCTCAAGACCCAATGTCCGTGGGTTCAAGCCCAGCCGGGGTCAAACACTTTTTTCTTCATGCCTTGTAAAGTGACACTTCAAGTAATAATTATTTACTTTTGATGGGCAGAGCCTAAAATATATTGATAAAATGTATTGACGTAAGTTTTATTTTTCTATTTTTATCTGATAGGAAATTTTGGGGGCACTTTTAAAGTGTGTGTTGATATAGCCCCTCCTTAAACACCCCGTTTTCGATGCGTTACTGTGTGTTTGGTAAGATGACCAAATATCCTTATGTTGTGTGATTGAATAAACTACAGTACAATGTTCATAGGAAGAGCCTTTTAAAACTTAAGAAATAGTTTTTTCTCATAAAATTGATAAAATGTAAGTGTTTTATTATTTAATTTATCGGTATTGATAATATATATTAAAAATGACGGCTGCAAATCACACGACTTGAATTATGAATATGTGACAATAGATCTATTATTCTTTTTGGCTGTCAAAATAATTTGTTCTGGTGAAAATTGAACTGTTGCAGCTGTTGCCAACTTAAATTAAAATTGATTAAAAAATATCCGACTAAGTAAATTATGTGAGCCTTGAGAAATAGTTATGCTATGCGATAAAATCGAAGGAAAAACACTGGCTGATAATTAATCATAAATTATACATTAATGTACATCACATGGAAAAATGTGTTTTAAATGGCGTGCTTAGTGTGTGGACATTGAGCAACATGTGTGATATGTGCAAACTTACATGAGTGCCAACATACATTATTTGTTTTTCCCACCGTGGCTTACAACGCGTTTGATATTACGCATGTATACTTTCTGTCACTAAAGTGTTAGGTATGAAGAATGTTGAATTTTTCAGAAAGTGTACCTGCATTTGCGTAGGAGAGAGAGGGGGGGAAACCATTTTGGAAAAACATAACACCTAACCGGGATTCCAACTCCTATCCTCCCATCGTTGGTAGTCCAATATATTGCGAGAATGACGCCCTAGACCAGACGTATTAAACTAGTTTGATCTTAAGGGCAACATTGAAATTTGAAAATACTTTAGGGGCCGCATTAAAAAAAAGAGCAAAAATTCCTCAATTTTGAATTAAGATAACAACTAGAACAACTTTGGTAAAAAATTATTTAAGGTACAAATTATCATTAATTTTCCTCTTTTTTTTCAGTTTCTATGAATCAATCTTAAGATGGAAGTGTAGGTAGGTAACACGAGTTAAGGTAAGTATTTTTACAGTTCTTATAGCAAAACTTTTTTTTGGACAAATAAATAAAATATTGCTCCAGTAGAAACTTAAAAGTTTAATTTTCTTCCCAAGGTGATATCAAGAAGTTGTTGAATATTCACCAAGGATGTCCTGGGATTTAATGACAACTTTTTCACTTCCTTTAAAAAGTTTATCATCTAATGCCGCTATGTTCATGACAGATATTCAACAACTGTTAAGATCACTGCGTGAAGAAAATTAAACTATATATTTATAGTGGAGAAATATTTGATTTATTTTGACCAAAAGAATGTTTTGCTTTAAAAGTTGAAGAAAAAATGTTGACCATAACTCGCATTCCTTACACCCCCACCTTAAAAAGATTGACCCTTTGTGAAAGGTTTTGAATTTAATGCAATTACATCCATGACAAAAAAAATCGGGCCGTATTTTATGTTTGTCGATCAAAAGGTCCGCCGGTCACACAGAATGATGATGATGATGATTATGATGATGATAATAATAATGGCGTTCTATAATAATGGCAGTTTTGTGGAAAGATTAGTCAGTACTAATGTACCGTTGCCCAGGGGACGCCAAAATGTACTAATAGTACATTATTTACGTGGAGGCTCTTTCCATGTCCTGGTGAGATGAGATGATGGTGATACTGAGTATGATGGTGATAGTGAAGAATATGGGGTGAAGCCAATGGATATCTTAACCTAACTTTAGCCTAATTAGTCGAACACTGGTGACCATGGGAATTATTCCCCTTTAGATAAAAATCAGCCAGTATCAGCCGGGAATCGAGCCCGGCACCTCTAGGTCAGCACCTTATACCACGCCGGGTCGGTTACAGGTTTGACCTGTCTGCCATAGAGCATGCGGACACCGAAGTGGACTCGCATGCATTTTAAGTTCGCTAATTGGGTTGGGCTGAGTCATAGGGTTTTATAGAAACTGAACCCTTATTATTTGTTTGAGATGAAAGTGGGAAACAATTTCAGGGGGGGGGGATAAACCCACAGTAATCCCAGCTGGAACGCGAACCCCAACTTCCCTGTCGTTGGCAATGCCTGTGTGTGTCAAGCGCGGGTTACCAAACAGTTACAACGAGCGTCTCCCCGAGACAGGTCCCAATTAACGACCAAGCGCTAACACTCAAAATGTTTCATTCAACCGGTATTCTCGATTGGGCACACGCTTTGAATGTCGAGCTCGTTTAGTATGATTTTAGAACACATTTAAGTACTATCCTGAGGCACTGTTAAAGTTTTCTTGATGTTTGACAAGTAAAATAAAAAAAATAAAAAATACACTCAAATGTTGTAATAACAAAGAGTGGAGTAAACAAGTAAAGATATAGTCCAATTTTCATAGGAAGAACAGTTTAGAAATTACAGACCTATTTTTATTCTCGGTCGACATTAATAACATTTTACTATAGTGAATATTATTTTAAAGGTACATACATATTACTCATATATATCAAACATGATAGGTTCAGATCACATTACTTGATGTATGAGTATATTAAGAGTTTTAGTCACTTTTTAACTCTATAGTACTATTATTCCTCTTTAACAGGATTCTACTATATATTGAACCAATAAAAAGTCCTTGTTAAAATCTTAAACACGTCACTGCTAAAAAATGAACACAGGGTTTGTCGTCAATAGTTTTTCTGACGTCAGCAGCCCGAGGATTGTTTTGTTGCGATTTCTAGCCATCTGCTGGGCATGCTGGTTAGTGCTGCCCGAACCATCTGGTTTAAATCCCATACACTAGGGAAGTTGAGAAAACGTAGTGTTGCCTTATACACTAATTTCTATGAGCGAGAGCGAAAGGGCCTACCAATTTTGTCGGGACAGGTATTTTCACATAAATTGAAGGGTTATTTTAGACGCCACAATCGATCATGGGACCGACGGCTTTAACTCCCCTCCGAAGGAAGTTGTGCTACGAATGTTTATCGTTGCGAAATTTAAAAAGCGTCAATTATGTCTCCTACCCCCAGACGTGTTTAGTTTATGAAATCAAAATATTAAATTAAAAATATATATAATATTTTTGAAGGCTAAAATTAAGTTGTGTTTTGAAACTGTTCAACCGGAGGGCCTTAAAAATATACCAAGGCCTGCATCTGTTGGCGTTCAGAGGAAGGCCTTGCAGATGTGTGTATGACAAGGATGAGGTAATTCTCTCGATCACTTCCTCTTTCATCATACTGTGGGGAACTACACACTGGTGGGCACGTGGGCTAAGGGGTCAGCTTAGAAATGGACTGTAGTTCGAATCTTGACCTAGTGTTTTTCAAATGAGATTTTCTTCTTTAATCGCCAGGTTTCACTACACGTTCGAGTTATACTAATTACGCTAATGTGCTAGGGATTACGAAGATTGAAGTTTGAGGAAATGCACCCATATTTGAGTGGAAGGAGGGTGAAAAACTATTTTAGAAAAATAACAACTCAGTACACTCGAACGAGATTCGAACCTCGATCTCCCCATCATCGACAGTCTTATCCACTGCGAGAGTAGCGCGTTAGACCATGCAACCACCGTACCGGGTCCTTCCGTTGTTAATCTGACATCTTTTCTACGTCATTTCCGCATCTACCTACTAGACTAGAGGTCACGGATTTGTTCTCTAATCATCACCATCTTCTCATCTCAACAGGACATGGAAAGAGCCTCCATGGAAAGGATGTACTATTAGTACATTCGGACGTCCCCTGGACAACGGTACATTAGTACGGGCTAATCTTTCCACTACTGGGCTACTAGTGATTTAGCCCAGACGCGCAATATTATAATATTATGTGTGTCACTGTGACTAGCGCTGAAACCATATTAATTATTATTATTATTATTATTATTATTATTCAGGCTTGGTATCTAGAGTATCCGTAAGGTTCCGCAGAAGTATTTTTGGAAGTATCTATTTAACCCTAAGATTAAAAAGGAACAAAATTATTTTCTAAATATCGGCAATGACGTTATTGATTAGAGTATGTGTCTAGGTAGGCTAATGTTTACCATCAGAAACAAAATGGTGCGTCTCATTTCCCCATTAAAGAGATATGCGGAAATTACCAATTTTTTTATCATATTTTCTATAACTCTGATGGCTAACTTATAATCGAATTGTTGTAGAACTCTTAAAAATAAACCAACTTGTGTGTTGTAAGACTATTTTATAAAAATTAAAATTTTCTGAGACATAGATAAGTTTATGATTTTAAATATCACTAGGCTATGTGGCCACTGAAGCGTGTAATAGTTGAAAATGCACAGAACAAATAATATGTTTCTGTAACAATGATTATTATTTAATGTACCTATGTGAAATATGATGCGGTCCCCCACCCCCCCATTATGTTTCTATAACAATTTATATTATTTCGTTTCAAATATTTTACGAGTCATAAAAAATATTATTTAGATTAAAGAAGTGAGGAAGTCTCTGCGTTGCACCGTACTTTTTTGTTTGCTGTACCTTTTTATGTGAGAAATCAAGTGTTAACATACGTATGTACACACATATTTGGTGATCAATTTCAACAACTTTAAGGAATTGATCCCTGTTTAAAAAAAAGTACAAATCTGGTACACCAACCTTACAATTCTGATTTCCTCAAACTACGCTAAATTCACAAATGTTGTATTTTTACGAAGTTTATAAAAGGAAGAATAGGGTTAACCGCTTGGTCTAACGCGCTACTCTCGGAGTAGACCAGAACGCCGACGATGGGGAGATCGGGGTTCGAATCTCAGTCGGGTGTACTAAGGGTGTATTTTCTAAAATGGTTTTCCACTCTGTCTCCATGCAAATGCGGATACATTTCCTCTAAACATAACATTCCTAATCACTTAAACCATTAGCGTATTTAGTACAGAAGCGTATAACCTGAACGGGTAGTAAGACACGATTCCAGACTAAAATAATAGGGTTGCATTGCATGCTGGAGATCCGAGCGACACACAAAATCACAGTTAATTCCTTCCCTAAACCATTACAAAGTTGTAAATACACTATAATTAAGTACAATTCAAGGTCATGTTTGTGTCGTCCTTACTAGTTAATAATAGGAAACAAAATTTACTTGAGTATATCTAAGAGAGGACATTTTTAAACATCCCGGAAACAAGAAACGTAAATTACGCGCATTAAAATCACTGAAGGTTCCTGTTCGAACTTTTGCTCATTATGGGACGTGCCTCCCCACTGAATTAATCAGTTCGCTGCACAAATCTCACCGAGACCGGCACTGGTGGACACGCGGATAAAGGTGTCACTCTCATCTTGTCCTATTTACCGGTGACGGGGTTCATGTCCCGAGTGTGTGGTACTGAGGCCCCCCCCCAATGAGTTTCCACTCTCCTTCCACGCGAATGCGTGTACACTTCCTCTAAAATTCAAACTTCCTAATCCACTACTCCGTTAGTGTTTTGTTTTTAGCACAGCGTCTTACTACACGTTTATGTACTAATTACGCTAATGGATGAGGATGGTTCTATTTAAAGGAAGTGTACCCACATTTACGTAGAGGGAGAATGGAAACCGCCTTTTTTGAAAACCAACCTCGGTACACCCAACCGAGATTCGAACCTCGATCTCCCCGTCATCGACAGTTTAGTCTAATGCGAGAGTAGTGCCTTAGACCATGCGGCCACCGAAGCGGGTTTTCACTAGTGTTAATATGCGTACAGCCCGGGCGGGTAGTAAGACGCGGTGACCAAATAAAAAGACGCCAAGCAAGAAACAGAAAATAGGCTATCGTGTGTTTGTTGTGTCAGTAAATAATAAATCGTCCGGCTGATCGTTGTTGTGCAACATACCAGAACGTTTTGACTAATGGAGGGCGTTTTGCAAGAAAATGACAAATACGCTCGACTATGGTAAAATTTGTATAGTAATGAGCTGGGAGTTACGTAAATTGTTAAAAGGGGCTATTATTGCTAATCAGGGGCGTCGCGTGAAATATATTTGGTTGAGATGGGAGGGACGGTGAATTTCTCAACGCTAAGTTTTCTGAGATCACAAACATTCTCAGGGGACAAGGGCAACTTTGAGAAAACCGAACCGGGGCACCTGGGGAGATGGAATATGTCACGTGCTCACAGGGGGGCTTGAGGGGGCTCGAGCCCCTCTAACGTAGTTTGGGGATGCCCTGAAATCCCTGCAGATCCAAATAGAAAATAAAATTGGATGGAGGGGGGTATGATCAGTTAAACAGCAAAGAAAATATCAGGTGATCAGAAATAGTCTCTGTATCAATCACCAAATCTATTTATTTGATAGGAGTGGACTATCTTTCATGGAATGGAAGTGGGATATCTTCGCTCTCTGAAAATATTATTCTTTGGTCAGTAGGATTAACCCCCTACCTCTCTTTAGGTGCCAGCGTTTCTTCGTAAGATTATTGTTTACAACAAACAACAATTTTTCTATTTCTATTACCAATTTGCCTATTACAAATAATCGGTGATTTTTGTGACAATAGGCCTATGTGACGGTTAAGCCAACTTTAATTTGGGCCTATTTATTTATTATTTTGTTAGACTATCACGTTTATAATAGGTAGTAAAATTGTAAATGATTAAGTTAAAAGTTCCAATAAAAAACCTTCCAAAAAATCTTCTAGTTGTATATAATGTTAAGAAAATTGTATCTGGTGGTTGGAGGACCCCCCCCCTCCCAACTTTACAATCGTACGCACGCTAATGTATGGAATACCCCCCAGTTAAAAGGGGGTACAAGGGGTTCTCCCACGGAAAGATGGTAAAGTTTAAGGCGATAATAATTATCAATTCTATATTACTTATTGCATATCAATATTTTTTTCCTTAAGTGCCTATTTGTGTGTCTAAATCCCATTTTAATGTCTATTTTAAATATTTTTTGTGGCCAGGAATCCGCTCTCTGGAGATGGCACATGAACACATAAAGGCAGCGGTATATAGATAGATATACGTTGAAAATATCTTGATGACAATGATAAACAGACCTAGACAAAGGTACATTTACTATAAAGGGCTTCAGCTTGTAGGTAGTCATTAGCCCTTTCCAGCCTAAATTCATAAAGGTATATTCTAAAAACCAAAATTGAAATTTATTTTTAAATCTGTGTATAACTTAAAAAAAAGTGTTAAGATAATTTGAAATTTCTTTGTAATATGTTACCGATGGGAATTGGTATTTTTTAAAGTTAAAAAATATATAAAAAATCAAACATAAAAAGACATCGTATCCATAATGTCTACACCAAAGTGGAAAAGGGTTAATATGGGGCCTTGAATCAAGGTTTTAGGCAACTGTAGTTTTAAAGTAATTTGTTACAAGTGTTATTTGTTTTGACATTCACTATCATTGTTTGTGGGGAAACTAACAAGTTTCGGCTCGTAAAAACGCTTTATCAAGTGATCAACTCAAAACATTACCTAACCTTCTTAAGACTACTAGTATCTAGTAAATTAGTAGGCAGGGACAGTTGGGAAATTTAATTTTTTTTCTGTTCAAGTCTGCGGTAAAGAACTTTCATAATTGAAAGTACAGTACTGTGGTAAAGAGAAATTCTAGAATTCCCCAACTTAAGAGCTCGACTTTCCACAAAATTATCAAATTTTTAAGATTTTCTCCGAACCCTACTAGCAAGACGCCACTGTTGGTAGTAACCTTAAATAATTTTACTTCCCGCTTCAGTGACTGAACAATTTAGGGCGTCACTTTCATGTTTGACTGTCCTTCTGACGATGGAGATTGAGGTTCGAATCTCATTCGGGTGAACTGGGGGAGGTTTTTCCTAAATGGTTTTCCACTCTCCTCCCACGCAAATGCGGGTTCACTTCCTCTATATTCAACCTTTCCAATTCCTAGCCCATTAGTGTAATTAGTACTTAAGCAAACCGAACAGATAGTAAGGCGCGGTGCTAAATAAATAAATAAAATGATTATCATATAAGCCTATGGTCCATAAAATTCTAGGGGGAGGGGGGTTTGGCCTCCCACCCCGAACCCCCCACTCCCCTCTCCCCTCTCTACGCCCTTGCCCGTCACGGTGTTGGGTTGACACTATCTGGTTGTCATTTCCTTTTTCAAGGAACTCTTTTTAATCATTTCATAATTAAAACTAAAAAACAAGTAAAAATAAAACACAAGCTATTCAAACAATGAATCGACAAACACGCACACACACACGCACATACACACACGCACACACATGTCACTCACCTTTAGATCGTGGGACGCTAACAGAATATGTGACGTCCTTGAACTCGATAGTTATAGGGTTACTTTTAGGAAGATGTAGAAACACAGCCCTTTGAGACATTTTTTTTCCTCGGACGAAGCACGCACGTGGAGGTATAAATAATAATAATAATAGTCTAAAACTTTCTCTAAGTTACGAACACAAACACAAATCGATCTTGGTTTTCACAAATATAGACATAAATTTTGAAGTCATGCCTTTGGACGTTTTGTTAACTTTTCAAATCGGTATTAATTTGTCTATATTTTTTGTATCCAGACCCTTTCTTCCCCTCCTCACTGTGATTAATTGAATAAATTAATCAGATGATAATCCGTTGTAAATCTCATCCTAGTTGGTGGTAGACACGAGATGAGAGGAGTCCAGCGTGCGAACCGGGCGTTATCAGAACACTATGCGCACAATGTGATGCGCGTGACACGGAAACCAGAGTAGGAATGAGAGACTACGACTTCCGAGTCCTCAATATATAAACATTAATAATAATAGTACGTGTGTCTTTTGCGCGAAGCAAGTTCGGAACTGGTTTAAAGCAAGCGTGATCGTGAGGTCTATACGCAGGAGGTTGGCGGTAGGGGAGGGGGTAGTTGCTGGTTGAAGGGGAGGGGTTAGGGAGGGGGGGACGCGCCATCACCTCCAGCACGTCACTGATTGGCGCCCTGACCTTAGTCATGTTGTTAGGTCATGTAACTAGCACTGACGTCCTGTTCAAGGTGATATATGGATTTGACCTAATGGACTGGAGTTCAATCCTTGGTGGGGTTATTCATCTTTCATCTTACTAAGGAAAAAACTACTCAATATGTTCCAATTTAAACCAAAGCTTTAATATTATTGTAATAAAAAAATGGGTCCCTCAAATTTTGGAATCATCGAATATCTTGAATACTTAAGGAGACTCGAAGATTCTATTTTTTATTTGATTTTAGAGCTATTGTGAATATT
The DNA here is from genome assembly GCA_902155825.1 of Timema genevievae. Taxonomy (NCBI): domain Eukaryota; kingdom Metazoa; phylum Arthropoda; class Insecta; order Phasmatodea; family Timematidae; genus Timema; species Timema genevievae. The sequence continues at coordinate 24,185 of CABFWO010005603.1, read as the reverse complement.
ACTAGTTGTCTGGCCCTATAACATTGTTGGCAAAATTTTAAAGTCCACTCACTGTGAATTAAATGGGAATTCAAAAAGAAGAAAATACAAATGTGGGTAAAATAACTAACCTGTTAAGCCTCGTCCACACCAAACGTTCCCAAACGTGTGTGAACGCAATGTTTGAGAGTTGTGGACGGAGACGCCCGCCTTCTTCACCACAAAAAAGAGTGTATCTTTATTGCGTAATAATTTCAGTAGCAATTTCATAGCAAAAAGTTTGGAGACCCCTGATCTAAACTGTCCTTCCAACCAGAATCCTAATATATATTTGAAGAGTTTATTTCTAGCTTTATTTGACATTGTTTAAAGAGTAAATACGTATTTAAAAAACAAGTTTAGGGAAAGGGGTGGGGAGCGGCGAATATTCTAAACTCTCCGTAGACACGGACTTGGGTTTTACCAATACAAACGAATTATATTAATAAATAATAATTATTATATATAAAAAAATAACTTGATCAATTAAAAATGTATTATATAAAAGCATGAAGGGAGTTTGACCTCACTAACCTCACCATACCGGTACGGCCCTGATGTGAATTATTTCAGACCATGCACATGTAGACTCTGTAAGACGCTCATTAATAACTAAGAAAAACCACACAATTCTGTGACGCTCTCAATTAAGAAGAAATTGGACGACAATCGCTAAACTACGAGCATCTCTGATTCTACCGAGATGAGCATAGTTGTTCATTTCTCTTAATTGCGTCCCTCAAACACTTTTTTTTCAGAGACTGGTTTCCCCTAATATATAATATACTAGTAAATGTTATTCCTTTAATAAGGGATTATTTACTAGTGTAAGTATTTTTAATAATACTGTTATTAAATTTAATTAAATAAAGGTACAATTTGGAGGGTTTGTGTAGCCAGGCCACTGAATATTTTCCTTTAGCTTTCTTTGTTTGCTTTTCTCAAATTAGTTGAAATAAAGAAAATACGTTTAATGGTTCCATAATAGCATAAAATATATTCCATTTATTTTGTTTTAGCACTTTGACACTCTGGCCAAAAAAATGGTGGTCTAAAACGCTTGAATATGCACAAGGGTCGAGGAAAGAGGGTGCAACCCCCCCCCCCCCCAATTCCCTAGCGACCAGTTTGCCAAATTTGTCTAAAATTATGCTCTGTGTTTGGGATTCTGGGGGGGGGGGAAGGGAGGGGTTCATATTAGGTTAGCTACTTGCAGATATTTTGATAACATACTAAAATAAAATAAAACCAACATGCCTTGGCCATTGTAAAACAACTGTATTAGTCTTCCACGCGAACTAAACGTCAAACTTATCTATTCTGATCTAGGAGGAGATCGGGGTTTGAAAGCCGGCTGGGAGCAGCTAAGATATTTTTCCTTTAACTGTTTTCCCCTCCCCCTCCATGAAAATTCGGGTATATTTCCTCTAAATGATACCTTCACTTCCTCTACCTTTTAGAGTAATTATAGGTGGGTGGCTCGTATTTGTGGATGAGAAAATGACTGACTAGTAACTGTGTTGTGAAACACAGATAATGGTCTCAACCTGTAAATTCTCACATTAAAAAGTAAACATGGATAGCTTCAAACTATACCAGAGGATTTTTTAATTAAATATAATTAACGATGGTCATTAAGACTCCAATATAATTATACACCAACCTCAACAGCATGGAATTTAAAAAAGTATCTAAATGGACAATTTTGGCAAAACAAATCAAGGTAATAGTTTTGTTTAAGGAGTGTATTAAGTTAATGAGGATGGAGAAGTATTATTATTATTATTATCACCGCGTCCTACTACCCGTTCGGGTTATACGCACTTACGCTAATGTGCAATGGTAGGGTGATTGTGAGATGAAATGGAGGACCTACAGTTTAAAGTGGAATCCGAACCACGGTAGAGGCCTGGCATTCCACACATTCACAAGTTGTGATTAATACACATCTTGTCAGAGGTGAAGGAAGGGTTTGGCAATCAGATAAATTTGTGCCGGGACCGAGGATTGAGCCCCGGACCCCAGCACAGAAGTCTGACACCTTACACCTTGACCACCAGGTCACCATGGAGAAGTAGAGGATGCCAATAAAAAGATGGGAATGAAGAATGTAAGGAAAATACCGCAAGGAAGGCCAAGAAAGAGATGGGAGGAGCAGATAACAGAAAGTGTGCCAGTGAGAGGAGAAGGATTGAATCAATTAAATGCTGGAAACATTGGATGATGATGATGATGATGATGATGATATGATTAAGGTCAACCTCGGTGATCTCGTGGAAAAAGTGCTCGCTTCAGGACTCGATGTTCGTGAGTTCAGACCCAGCCGAGATCAACGGATTTTTCTTAAGCGCTAAAAATCCGTAGCACAACTTCCTTCGGAGGGGAAGTAAAGCCATCGGTCCCATGTCAATTGGGAAATGTAAAATAACCCAGTAGGCTGTGTGAAAATACCTTTCCCGGCAAAATTAGTGGGGCTTTTCGCTATCGCTCATAGAAATTTTCGTGTGCTGATATAACCAGTCGCTTCAGAAATTGCACTTTAATACCTCAAATAAATAATTATCTAAAACATAAAGCTAAATATAAATGTAAGAGTAAAAATAAAACCTAATTGTTCACAGACTGTGGCTACTCTTGGTACGTATGCCTAATACAGGTTTTAGTTTTATATATTTCTCGGTTTTGAAGTTTCACGTGGGCTAAGGCGGCGGGTTTACAATGAATGTAAAAGTTAAACCAAAATAAATCTAAGGTTTCCATAAATAGATAAGGCTATGTCAAATTTCTGCTTTCTAAATATTTTCTTGGTTTATGAGCGAACCAAATCAATGTTCAAGTGGTCTAAAACGTTAGGCTCTCAAAAGTAAAACGAAATGCTCAAGGTCTATCCCCAACCTTCAGGTTTCCTAAATTATTTACATAAAGTTTCTCTCTCTAACAACCGGCCCCGTGGTGTAGTGGTTAGTATATCATCTGTCTATGAACCTAGAGGTCACGGGTTTGGTTCCCTACTAGTACCTTGGGTATTTTTCCTGATAGGGGAACTACCTCAAAAGTCACCAGGGTTAGGTTAATTAGGCTCAAGTTAGGTTTAAGTGTCTCCACTGGTTCCACACCCTCATACTCACTATCACCCTCATATTTACTGTCATCATCCCCTCATATCATCGGGACATGGAAAGTGTGTACGATTAGTACATTCAGGCGTCCTCTGGGCAATGGTACATTAGTACTGGCTATCTCTCCACCTCTGGGTTAAATTGATTGTAGTTTGGAATGGTCAGTTTGTAGAGTGGACTAAGAAGAGTCGGCCCCCTTAAGATAACATTATCATAGGTTCGTAGTAAGCCGTTTCTTGCAGTAAGGCCGCGGCGACGCGACGCAGCACTTCACACAAGCGAACGATAGTACTCACAGTCCGCGATGTCTTGCACCCACGGGATAGTTCCTCTCGGGCTCATGACTAGACCTAACAACTCCCGTTCACTGTCCTCAAATGATAGTCTTGATCGACTGTGCTTAGAGTCCACGGATCTTCAACCCACGGCAACTTTTTTTTTACGGCCCACTGGCTCATAAAAATTTTAAAATTATTTTAAGAGAAAAAATTATAAATACAAATATTATATATTATATAATCAACTAATAAAATAAATATGTATTTTATTTACATATTTTACGTTATTTCATAAACGATTCCTACTTTTTACTGTACGTGAAGAAAAATATTACGTTTGTATACAAATGTATTTTGAACCGGCAAATGACAATTCTAGCAGACCTAGACAAGACAAATTGCGCTACCATTTGCTTCGAAACAACAAAGAACATATACTTGACGAGAAATCCGAAACTTCACCTGTCGGAGACAGTTCTAATCCCTGGTGTGAATATGAGAGTGAACTAATACAAATATTTTAAAATGGATTCAATCCTAATATAATCGGTACAATATTGCGGCTCGCGAGCCAACAAAAAACAGAAACTTCAGCCCTTGGACATGAAAAGGTCGAAGACCCCTGGCTTAGACTCTATGAATGTGACTCAAGCTCTACAACAAGTGATGACCTGGGTTCGATCCCAGTGCCGTTTATTTCCAAACTTTGCCCCATCATTAACGAAGGGCTCGGTTCAATATGTTCTCCAAGTCTGCTACAGGGAAGCGTACAAGATTAGGTAATTTTCATCGTTCTGTGAAGCGTACAGAAACATTTCACCTATAACTGCAAGGAAATTGCACACTAGGTTAGTAGTCAAAATGAAGTGCTTAGGTAATATTACAGGGTGCCCCAAATTAAACCTGCCCCAAACATGTACTCTCTCAAAATCTGTGTTTGAAATGTGTGCCACCAGCCGTTATGCATTGTTTCAATCAATAAACCAGCGCATAACAGATGGTCCACGAGACCCCTTGTCCCAAAAATTCATATCTTGGATGGGCCACGATCACTGATCAGGAGGATTATCGTCAAAGCTTATTTGGGCCACGATCACTGACCAGGAGGATTATTGTCATAGCTCAGTTGGGTCACGATTACTGGCCAGATAATAAACCTGCGGATAGATGTGAGTAAAGCCCCACCAATCTTTTGGCCTTATAATAGGCTAGTCCTAGTTAGGTTAGGTTAGATTATCTTAGCATGTTTTTTGTGTCTTACTAATCATCATTTTCTGTTATTCTCTCAGCTGAGAAAACATTTACAACCATTCTAAATGGATTGCCACAACAGTCGTGGTCGAGTAGTACACCAGTACGGCTTGTTTACAATTCCCAACAAGGATACTCTTGACCCAACTGTCCAGTACGGCTTGTTTACAGTTCCCAACAAGGAACTCTTGACCCAACTGTCCAGTACGGCTTGTTTACAATTCCCAACAAGGAACTCTTGACCCAACTGTAAAACGCCCAAACAAACGTTTATTAGTCGGCGAGCGGAACTATGCATAGAGGCTGGTGGCGTGCATTTCGAACACAAACATTGAAATGCTGCATGTTTGGGGTTGTTTTTATTTGGGAAATCCTGTAGATCGAGTCTTATAATAAATTTTACAAGTCCAGTAACATGGCGCGCATAGGAAATATTATATACAGGATGTCCGGAAACTCGCGGATACGGACTGTACCACACGATTCTGTGCCCCAAGCCAAGTAGAAAATACTATTTGATAAAAAATACGTTAGGCCCTCAGTTCCTGAGAAAAACTACCTAAAAGTTTTGGAAACAGTAGAAGAAAGAAGCTTATGTGGCAACGCTGTGCCTTACATTATCAGTTGGTGGTAAGGCATAGGGCTAGGTAAATATCTGAGCTAAGTAGTGTCAAACAGGCCATGGAGTGCACACACGTAGAGTACTGGGACATGGTCCATGGGTGTATCAAACACCAGAGCTGGACCTGCGGCAAGATTGTACGCTGATCACTGTCCCAACAGACGGCACCCAAGTGTCAAACAGGCCATGGAGTGCACACACGTAGAGTACTGGGACATGGCTATGGGTGCATCAAACACCAGAGCTGGACCTGCGGCACGATTGTACGGTGATCACTCACTGTCCCAACAGACGGCACCCAAGTGTGTGTTTCGCCGGTTGGAGTTGCGTTGCCGAGAGACTGGTCAAATGGTGACCAGCACAGCGCGCGGATATAGGACGGCCACTCAATGTGTGGACAGCGGATCTTGAGGATGCTGTACTAACTGCTGTCCAACAGGCACCAGCACACCGCACACGTGACATTGCGCGGGCTACAAACATATCAAAGTCGGCGGTACACCAGGTTCTGCATGATGAGGGCTGCCAGCTCTGCTGCCACGTGATCTTCCCCGCCGTGTAATGTTCTGTGAGTGGTTTCTACAACAACATGAGGCGGATCAGGATCTCGTCAATCACATACTGTGTACCGATGAAGCTTGTTTCACACGTGATGGTATGACTAACTCTCACCTGTGTGCTACTGGAGCGGTTGAATTCGCAGTATTACCGTTTCTTCATCACCACCATCTTACCTCTCCTACTCGAGGACGTCCCATTGCCTGTGCACCAGGATATGGGGTTTCAGTGTGACGATGCCCCAGCTCACTATTCAGCACAGTGCACCAACTGCTACACCACACCTACCTCCGCAAGGGCGTGGGGGGCCTGTGGAATGGCCACCGAGGCTACCAGACCTCCCACCACTAGATGTATTTCTGTGTGATCACCTAAAATCACTCGTTTACCTACCAGTTGACCAGCCTCAGTCAGCCGAGGACATCATCGCACGGTTACACGCCGCTATCACCACGGTTACATGCCGCTATCACCACGGTTACACGCCGCTATCACCACGGTTACATGCCACTATCACCACGGTTACACGTCCGCTATCACCACGGTTACACGCCGCTATCACCACGGTTACACGCCGCTATCACCACGGTTACACGCCGCTATCACCACGGTTACATGCCACTATCACTACGGTTGACGCCCCCATGCAACGCCACATGTATCAAACGTGTGCACGGAGCAAACTTGGAACACCCGTTGTGAAGGTTCGACAATATTACAGCTGATATAACGTGCTGAGCCTAAGGTGGAATAAAGTATTTTCTATATTTTCACGTCAATTTTCTCGAAAACTAAGGGCCTAACGTATTTTTACCAAAGAGTATTTTCTATTTAGTTTAGGCCAGAGAATCGTGTGGTACAGTCCGTATCCGCAAATTTACGGACACCCTGTATATATTTTAAATTAATCTAATTAATACAAACTTAACATTTGTGTTTTAGCCATGCAACTTAAAAATACATCGTAATAACACAATTTAACTTTATTTATTTACTAGCACCAAGGTCAGGCTCAACTTTAACATCAGTGTGTAATACTCCATGGGGTCAGCCTGCAAGCAATCTATACCAAATAGAGTGGTGCGTCGAATGTTGGCCAAGATAGTGCCAACATTTGCGGATAGATAGTGTCACGTAGCCAGCACAACGAGTCCTCCGGCCATAGCATTATATATTCAACAATATTAATTTTTATTTTCATTTTGCTTTATAATTATGTGAGTTTTACTAACAGATCTTGAGGCATAATTCTGTGCGTTTTCTATAATTTTTTAGTACGTTTATCTTACGGGAGTGTTTGGCCATGTGAGCTTTCATGGATCACCGGTTATCCAATTAAAAAGTGGTCTTGCATGTCCTTGAAAAGTATAAATGTTTACCTTCGCATTACATACATTAATGTATAATTACTTGCACGCAAACCACCACAACAATTAAGAGGGCTGTATGGGTGAACACAGAGAAGAGTTACAAAAGTCTACAAATCCCCAATCAATTTTAAAGAGTTTAGATATTTTTTAAATATTGTTCTCACCAAAATATAGGTCAAGGTTCTGACCAGTTAAAAAGTTTAAATTTTTTTTAACTTGTGTGATAAATTACATAAAACCCAGTCCCACATTATCTTAAAATGTTCTGTTGTGATAATATAAACACAAGACTTTATTTGATAGAGGAAGGATAGATATAGATCTTTTGCTTTAATCTCAAAAGTAAAAATGTACTCGTAAATTGTCATTGATTTTTTAAACTTTTTAACTCGTCAGAAACCTGCTGATGCTGCCTACATTTTGTTGAGAACATTAAAAAATATATAAAAGAGTTCTTAAATTATTTGGGATTTCCATCTTCGTACTATATCATGTAGTTCTATTAATGTTTTATTTTTACCTGACAATCCATTGTTTGTCCCATTCCTTGTAGGCCTTCAAGTGATATATTATGTTGATAATCTGTTATTAATTTACACATTAATCATTTAAATCTAGTACGATCAACAACGTCATATTTTAGCTTCCATTCAATTCCAAAATATTTAGAGCCACGATAGCTAAAGTCTAATTTCCATACAGTCCAATTTTAATAGAAAGGACCTTAATGAAAGTTTAAAAAAATTATTTTATTGCTGCCAGCATTAATAGCATTTTATTATATCAATAGTGCTATTTTATAGGTATTAATAATATCTATCAAAAGTGACAACTATAGATCACATGATTTGATTTATGAATACGTGAAATTATATCTAATATCATTTTTAGCTTTCAGATTAAGGCCGCTGTTATGAAAATTAGACTGTGGGTAAAACCTTATCTAAGAATCAAATAGCCAAGGCTATTGTTTATGCTTTTTAGTGAGGACTACTCCACCTATATATCATATTCTAAAAATTGAAACATAACACCTGGACACGGGAATCGAACTAAAAGCATAAATAATAGCTTTGGCTTTTAGATTCTTAAATATGCAATCCCTTAAATTAATTATAATAATTGTACAAGTAGCAATAATAAGCCAACTACCGAGTCGAAGGTGGCTGAGTTATCTGATAGCTCGTGATCTTAATACAATTACATATTTGTAGCCAGCAATTTCCACACGTCCATCACAGACTCTGCCTTAAAATATGAGTGAAGAATGACCCTAAACAAGGGATGATTCCTGGATAGCTCAGTAGGTAGAGTATTGGCGTACTAAACCAAAGGTCCCGAGTTCGATTCCCGTATCCAGGTATCACTTTTAAATTTTCAGAAAACCTTATCTGATAGCTAGAAAAGCTACTATACTTATTCATAGGTCAAGCCATGTCATCTTCAACTGTCACTTTTGATCAATATTATCAATAAAATAACACACAAATATGTAAAATGTTATCACTGTTGACCACAAAAGAAAAGTTGTTATTTTCTTAATAAATTCTTCCTACCAAAATCCTACTAAGCTTGTTTTGTATAAAAGCCGCCATGAGAAGTTTGCTACTGTTTGTATACTAAGCCACTAAAAATAAATGTGTACCACTTCTTTATCGTCTTCATTATTCAAGGTCACCCGCCTCGGTTGCCACATGGTCTAACGCGCTACTCTCGTGATAGTCTAGACCAGTGGTGGGCAAAGTACAGCCCACGAACAGGTTTAATGTGGCCCGCGAAAGAATTCCAAATTACCATTTAAAAAGTGTTAAAAAACGAAGATATACAAGAAAAAAAAATTCAGTTTGCACTTGTTTGTTTTTCTTTCTATTTTATATCTTAGTGAGCAGTGCCCAGAGATGATATAATACGCAAACCATCCACGAAATTGGAATGTTAACGTTTGGTTGAGAGTAACTCAAGTAGTGGTAAGTATCTGTTTTATTCAAGTATGTGTAGACAACTCACATTGTATTAGAATTACATATCATTATAATACAAATATATTTAGTAATTAGGCTAATAGAACTTAATTGTACAATAGTTTCGTAAAATGTACCATTGTAACTTTTTAATAAACTATGTTAACCCGCCTGACGTTTTTACTTTTCTTTTAGCCCACTCCACGAAAAGTTTGCCCATCACTGGAGTAGACTGTTGAATACGGGGAGATCGAGATTCGAATCTCGGTCGGGTGTACTAAGGGTGGTTTTCTATGTTCCCCCCACGCAAATGCTTGTACACATCCTATAGATATAATCGTCCTCATCCCTAAAACCACTAGCGTAACTTGTACATAGGCGTGTAACCCGAACGGGTAGTAAGACAAGGGGCTAAAAAAGTATTCAAGGTCGCCTAATCCAAACATGTTTTGAAAACTCTACGTTTTTACTCTGTCTATTATGAAAAATATATCTGACACGTATCTGTACGATTACAAACAGCTGTGATACTTTGAAGCTTTGAAATGTTGCCACATGAGCGCTTCATGCGCTCTCACTAGCGACATCAACAGCTAAACACGGTACCTGATATAAGCTTTTTGGTATCCATCTACATTGTCGCGGAAAACCGGTATGCCCTAGTTTATCTCCCAAGGTCCACACGCAATAGTTTAGGCAGGATGTTACATCCATCTGCTAACATTGACACAGTCATATATGTTTGTATATGTACAGGGTGGGGCCAAAATTATTGGACGATTTAGAGCCTGAATTATTATTGTTAGCACCGCGTCTTACTAACCGTTCGGGTTATACACACTTACGCTAATGTGTAATGGTAGGGTGATTGTGAGATGAAATGGAGGACCTACAGTTTAATGTGGGATCCGAACCACGATGGAGGCCTGGCACTCCACACATTCACAAGTTGTGATCAATACACGTCTTGTCAGAGGTGAAGGAAGGGTTTGACAATCAGATAAATATGTGCTGGGACAGAGAATTGAACCCCGGACCCCCAGCACAGAAGTCCGACACCTTACCCACCAGGTCACCCTATAGCCTGAAAATTAACACTTTAGTTTAAAAGTAAATATTCACCAGCTAAATGAAAGAAAACTACATACAACACTTTTTGAAGATAATGTCACTCAGGTGAGTTCCACCAGAACTCAGACAAACCTCAGCAGGTTGTCTGTCACTTTCCTTGGTATAGATCGTCTAATTATTTCCAACCCACCCTGTATTTAAAGTTTTACCTCGTGAAAAAATAGACAGAGCCACACGACACTGAAAAAAGCTTCCCAAGAAACCAAGATCGTTTTAAAGACTTAATATTCATGGTTTTGTGATGAAAGGAATAAGAGTACATTTGAAGATAAATAATATGCTATATCCAGGCCCGAATTAAAACTTTTGGGGGCCCTGTACCAAGTATTTTATTATTTTAACTCAGAAATTATTGTCAATAGAAAATAAATGTTTATTTTTTTGTCAAAAGTCAACTGTGCCGTCTGCAGATATGTAGTATTTCCGGTTTGCCAAAAGCAAAGGTTGCGTTAATTTATAAGCACGGGCTGTCGGACTCCACGTAATATCAGGCTACCAGCGCCCTTGGCGGCGCGTATTGGCAACAACAAATTAATATACAGGGATTCGGTTAGGGAATCTAGAGTTGAGTTTTGGATACATTTTACTAAAAAACATAACAATAATGAAATATTGAAATATAATATTATTACAAAATAAATATGACAAGTTAAAGTGATTTATTTGCGGTTGCGGAGCAGGGGCCCCTAACCTCGGGGGGCCCCTGTGCATGGCACACTTGGCACATGCCTTAATCCGGGTTTGGCTATACCATAAAACTATAATTCTGAGATTTTAATATTAAGGGTTTTAAATAATCAATCATTAATAAACCTAAATAATTAGTATTTTGCCTTAATCTGATACAAACTTGTATGTAAAGAAATGACATTTGTTGTGACATAAGACATTGTTACTCCCAAACCATGTTTAAAACTGGTGTACCACAAGGCAAGGCTCTGTACTTGGGCTACTTTCATTCTCCTTCTTCGTTAGTGACTCGGTATCTTCACTTACTTATTGTAAGTATCACCTATACACAGGTAATATACCTTTCTGACAGTACTGCAAACTACTGTAGACAAAGTTAAAAGTGGCCAGTTATTATTATTATTATTATTAGCACCGCGTCTTACTACCCGTTCGGGCTATACGCACTTACGCTAATGTGCAATGGTAGGGTGATTGTGAGATGAAATGGAGGACCTACAGTTTAACGTGGGATCCGAACCACGGTGGAGGCCTGGCATTCCTCACATTCACAAGTTGTGATTAATACACGTCTTGTCAGAGGTGAAGGAAGGGTTTGGCAATCAGATAAATCTGTGCCGGGACCGAGGATTGAACCCCGGACTCTCAGCACAAAAGTCTGACACCTTACCCCTAGACCACCAGGTCACCCAAAAGTGGCCAGTTAATGTGAGGCAGTGGTTCTCAATTACTTTTCACCAAGGACCACTTTCATGGATTGGGCCAAAGAGTGTGAAAACTTAATTTGGTAAATTTACATACACTCTAAACGAAAACTAAGTATACCTTGTATTATAAAATTTATTTTTATATTAAGATATACTTAAGGTGTAAAACAGTGTTGTTGGAATAAATACATTTTTTTCAGTTTAGTTATTTACCCTTTTAACAGTTTAATTCTTTATCTCGGGCCAGAGTTACATCTTTCGCGGGCCGCATTTGGCCCGTGGGCCACCTGTTGGGAACCACTTTCATGCTAGCCTGGCCTACTGATGACGGGGCTATCATGGTTTGAATCCCGGAAGGGTCTACTGAGGGTGGTTTTTCCTAAATGACTTCCCACTCTCCTTCCATGCAATTGCGGGTACATTACTTCTAAAATGCTTCATCATCCCTACCCTATTATAGTAACTATCATATATGCGTATAACCTGAACAGTAGGTAAAGCGTGGTAGTTGACTTGAGAGCAGTCTCAACATGGTCACGCTGTAATGGACTGCCACTCAACTAAATCACAAGTAGTACTAATAGGGACATAGAGGCCCTTGTCAATAATAAATAGCTCTGCCCTACCCAGTATCTTACAATAATAACAGGGTTGTACCATTTAACAAACAAACTAATGATCTAGGCATAATAATCAACAATTATCTTCCTTTTTCACTTATGGTATATGTATACACTCAACAAACTGTCCAAACATTTGTTGTTGTTACGATGTGTTCAATAAGTTTGAACGTGCAAAGTGCATTGTTTATGTGTTCAAACCCAGGCGAGGTCAACGGATTTTTCTTGAACGATAAAAATCCGTAGCACAACTTCCTTTGGAGGGGAAGTAAAGCCGTCGGTCCCATGTCGGTTGTGGCCTATAAAATAACCTTGTAAAGGTATGTGAAAATACATTTCCTGGCAAAATTGGTAGGCCCTTTCGCTCTCGCTCATACAAATTCTCGTGTGCTGATATTATCATTTGGTTAAGCAAGTGCACATTAAATACATCAAATAAATAAAATAGCAGTTAAAAAGAGTTGTGGAGGGCCCCAATATTGCGACCACCTCTCTATCTTACGACCAAGATGTGCTTAGTGCAATCAAATGGGGCAGTGCACGCCTGCGACAGTTCTGTAGTTGCTCACCAGATTGAGCTTGGTTCAGGACCGTGAGCTCAGTCTAGTTTCAATCAAATGGGGCAGCGCACGCCTGTGACAGTTCTGTAGTTGGTCACCAGATTGAGCTTGGTCAGGACCATGAGCTCAGTCTAGTTTCAATCAAATGGGGCAGCGCACGCCTGCGACAGTTCTGTAGTTGCTCACCAGATTGAGCTTGGTCAGGACCGTGAGCTCAGTCTAGTTTTACAACAGATACAGTGTGTATCTATCGCTTGATGGCACTACTTTATTTATTTATATACAACTTATTCCTTTACAACGTCATAACTGAGTTATGAAAGAAATGACAAACTTAAAGATGAGATTGAGAATAAGACTTGCTCTCTGCAACAAGAATCTGAAAGTGTGTTCTGACAACAACTTTAAGAAAAGGCTGTGTTTTGCGAGGCTCTGTTGGACGGGTCGACGGAAGGTTGAGGCTGGTATGTTTGTAAATAAATTTATTATGCTAATAATAAGGCTAGGGTTAAAATACTCTCTATTTTCTGTGTCGAGTTTTTAAATATTTTGAAATTTCACAAAGATTTCTTACAAACCTTCCAGTTCTTGAGAAATGTTTGTATTTTCACTTTTGACCAGTTGACAAGCTTGCACCTTTTTCGTACTGCCAGGGGAAGCTACCCTGAGGAGAAATATCCTTTGAAGTAGTTACTCACAACCAATGATGAGGGAGCTCATCGAACGGGTGGACGGTTCAAGGTGTAGTCAAAACTGATTCCATCTTTGCTGCGCAAGTAATTATGCAACAAGCAGCAGGCCTTGAAACTCGACTCAGACAAAGGTAAACTTGTGGCCTGTACAAAATACGCCATTTCAATGCTGAAATTTCATCACCCGCACCAAACGTCGAGCTCTGTCGTGTGTGTGGTTAAAATCCTCAGAATGTAAGTTTTTTATAAGGTCTCATTAGTGTTTACTCTCAAACCAATGCTTTGTCTGAAACTAGAACAAAGGCATGTGTCCAAGACACGTGCCTGGTGTCGAACATTTCAATCATTAGGCAAACCGGCCCCATAAGCACCAGTAAAATTTGTAAATTTTATTCTCTCATAGAACTTGTTGGCAATTTTAATATAGGCGTTCTCTGTTCTGTTAGGACTGGTGTACAAAGTGCCAGAACGTCCTGTAGAGCGCAGCATGTAGATGTGATGATAACTTGTACAGCTTTGAAACCCAAGATTCAATCCTCTAAGATGGAATGTGTGATCATTCCAGTAGAAAGTTATCCGGAAAAAAGAGCTTTGACATATTGAAAATAGCATGAATATTAATTATAATTTTGTATTTTTGTTTCAGAGAAGGAGATCTAAGACATGTGGAAAGGTTTGGGGTCTTTCTTTTCGAAAAAACTAATTGACTTGAAAAATACTATGAGTGTACGGACTGCATATAAATGAAGAAAGTTCAAATACTTTTACAGATTTTTTTTTTTTAAAGCCAAGACCTACGGCATCAACTCTTCTAGAAGGTGAAAGAGAGAAAGAAAGTGAAGCATTTAAAAAAGGCAGGACTGGAAACCAAAACCAGGCGGTGAGAACATCCCTCCAAACAGACCTGCAAGGAAGGCAACCAAAAGGGCTCCACAGCGTTCTTTTTGAAAATCAAATGCTGAAAGTTTTAGGCTATAAACAATATGTTTGACAGATGAGGATGTAAATTTGCCACATCACTAGTGTAATTTTTAATGTGTTTCAGTGAGAACAAGAATATTGACGTGAGGGTCGATATATATCAGGTTCTGCAACTTTTCACAAGTACCTGTGCAGCATCAATCAATGCCTTTCGCACTCTACAGAACCAACCTCAAGGTTCATATAAAAAAGAATTGATACATACAGGTTCTCAGGAGGAGTACACGGGGGAGTAGCTCATGAAATGCAGCCAATAGTCTCAACAAGTATCTACGGCAACTATCACTTCTCAACAAGACAAGGACAGTCACAACAAGAACCACAAGGATCGATATTTTCAAGACAGACGTTATCACCACACTCACTCAACTGACAAATCATTTCTGATAACTTTAACATGTATTCCCCACATTCTGATATTCGAGATTTGGACTTTGTTGTGAATGAGTAGACGTTAATACACCATAATTATAATCACCTGTAATTCATTATGATAATGTAATCCACTTACTAATAAAATTTTATTTTTAAAGTATTATCTAATTAATTTTTTACCATACTAAAAATTAAATTTCTTTATAATTTCAAGCTATTTTTAAAATTTCTATTGGAACTATGTTTTTAATTAAATTTAAATAATTTTTCCCTACTTAAAATATTTAATGCTAAGAAAAAATTTGTCCATCATTTAAATATGGATTGGTGTCTAAAATGGCCAGGGAATTGTGAGAAGCATAAAATTCGACTCTTAAAAAAATTGCTAACATTTTCATTAAAAAAATTTCCTTGCCACCTAATTTCAAAATTTACTAACCTCGAGGTAAACAGAAAGTCGTTCTGCTTCAAGCAAATTTCCTCTCCAATTGGTGCCCTGCCGAGCAATTGAGGGTCCAACTAGAAAAAAATTCAATCAAAACTGTTAGCATTCATTCTAAAGTGGAAAAAAATCTATCATAATAATTCCTACAACGTTAAAAACTTGTATATTACTTTCCAAGTGAAAGTCTTTCACTGTAAATGAGGTATAACCCAAAATTGGTGTCTGCATAATCATCATGTTCTATTCCAGGTCACCAGAGCAAAAATAGCACCTACTTCCCCTACGTCCATGATGAGACTAAAAAGTGTAGAAGTTTCTGGAATATTTGTTTATTTCTATTGCAACAAAAATTAATATGTGTCCTGTGAACACATATATACACACACACACACACATCAACGACGCGACTGTTTCTTCTTTCATCGATTTCCGTGCAGTTGCTAACCATAAAGGTAGCTACTAAAAAAGTGTTTGAATAATTTGTTGACTTTGTACACCTGGCATATTCCCGCCCAAAGCTCGATATTCACAAACTTCAACTACTGTGACATTGTTTATATTTTACTGTTGTCTTACTGAAGAGCTGCTTGTACAAAGACAACAGACAACAGAATACAAGCACTCGATTTATTTACAATCTTAAGTACCAAGACCACATCTCTAAATACTTGGACAAACTGAAGTGGTTACGACTAAATGAACGGCGGGCACTTCATTCCCTCGGTCTCCTACAGAAGATATTACATACTTCCTCGCCGCAGTATTTAGAAACCAATTTTAATAGACTAGAAAAATTCAGCATCGGCTTAATACACGTGCTAAAAACTCTACCCTTATAAGAATTCCAATTCACAGATCCGAATCTTATAGGTCAATAATAATGATCATAATATCGTCTTTATTTAGCCGAAGTTTTGAAAGTGCACTTTTTTTATATTTAACCACTACAATATAATATAAAAACATAATTATATCCGTGTACTATTGAGTGTCGGGACTTGCCTTGCAGCCAGAGTAGGCTGAGTTAGTTTAGACTTCCTGTGAATTGTTTTAATCACTCAGTAGAGTAATTATTGGTCAGGTATTAACAGAAATACATTCCCACGTGAGGTGTGCAGAGCAGAGCACTACTATAGGCCCTACTTATATCGATTATATATCGTGTATTTTTATCACGTTATACATGATTAAACGAGTGTTTTAAAAATAGTTGGGATAATAATGACGTATTTGTGGGATATAAAAACGAAAAAAGTATAAATGTATTGGTCAGATAAATAAATATTTGTGTGCCAAATTTGGATAGAATCCATTTTAAGTAGGTTTTTTAATTTTAACCACTTTTAATATTATTTAGATCAGTAAATTTAAAGTGTATTTCTACATCTTGAAGCAAAACCATCAATTTGCATTAAAATTATTTACAAATGCTTTATTTAATAATCTGACCCCAAATTTGAAGAAAATTCTTCGTTTTAGTATCCAAACAACTGAGCTATGGATTGCAAACAAGAAAAAGTAAATTTAAGTTATTATAAATGTATATGTATCAAATGTGGGCTGAATTAAGTCAACTAGTTCAATAAATACAAAGAACACACATATAGCTCATTAATGTATATAGCATTAATGTTTTGATTAATGAATATAACATATACTTTAAAATTATTTAACCTTATATTTAAGAAGTAAAATACATTAATTACATTATTATGAGAGTTATTGTATTGGGAAATGTAGAGTATTGTGAGAGCTACAGTATTGCGAAAGGTATAGTATTGTAAGAGATATAGTATTGTAAGAAATATAGTATTGTAAGAGATATAATATTGTAAGAAAAATAGTGTTGTGAGAGATATAATATTGTAAGAGGTATATTTTTGTGATTGGAAATATATTATACTTAAATGGTTATATAAAAGGGTTTTTACTTTTTATTCATCTCCTAATTGTATGGCTGATAGCTCTTCACTAAGCAATGACTGACTGACTTTTGGAATTATTTCACCAGTTGCTAACCTGCCCAATATTCAAGATATAAAGAGAGAAAAAACTTTATTATTTAAAACAAGCTTGAAATATATTCAACTAACGCACACATAAATGACACTCAAAAGTTAGTAAATTTAAAAATTATAATTAGGTTTTAAAATAAATTGGCTGAAGGTAAACTAGATAAGTAATAATATACCATTGTTAGAACTAATTAAATATTGACGTTTGCAGATAAAAATAATTATATATTTGATATCACGACCAGTTAAACAAGGACATGGAGGGGACTAGTTACTTTGAGAAATATTAACGCCAAGATAGTTCTAGAACATGCTTATAACAATGGCGAAACTGAGAGTTTTATTACTACATGTTTTAATTTTGTGCTTAGAGTAATTATAAAAATTTATAAGGTAATTAATAATACCTTATTAAGCTCTGACCATGACCCCGTACTTAATGAATAACATGATACAATATTTTTGCTGGATTTCAGATGCTAATGTAAAAAGGGAGCTAAAGGACATTAGTTCAGTGGCGAAGAGAGAATCTTACTTTGAGGACGTACAATAGGCCTATATCAAAGCTATTATTTTTGTAATTTTATTACTATTATTCAAAAATACCCAATTCAAGGAGAAATTTTATGGGCGTACCCCACTATATACGCTTTCGTTATTCGCGTTTTCACATGAATGTGGAATTTGGGGATAAATGGCGCAAGACAGAGGATGGTATAATTTTTTTTTAGAATTACACAAAATTGGATTTAGAACTACACAATTTTAATCGGGTAACATTTTAAGACAGAAAGATGTTATCCACGTATGTTAAACACTGCACATTTTAAGATAAAAGTATGTTACCTCAAAGTTCAATAAATTTTGAATTTATAATTTATTTCTATATTTAAAATATTTCTAGCCTATGCCCTATGAACATTTCGCGTAGAACTGAAGGTTATATTAAATAAATAATTTAAATGCATTTTCAACAAACGAATCTAAAAATTCAAAATAATTTCAAACCTAATTGTACTCATGAATATAGATCATTAATAAAAAGGCCTTATGGAAAACTAACTGTTATAGCCCGTTCTTTGCTCGGGTAATTTATAAGTAACCTTGTTCTTTTTTTAGAATATAAATTTAACCAAAGGGAAATGTAATCAAATCTTAAATTCGTTTTAAATGTTAATCGTTTATTGGTTTACCAATCCCAAACTAATTATCCTAATCAATAAATTAAAATAAATTTAATCTTTGAAATTAAACGTAACTCAACCCACAAACTGAGTGCAAAAACGAACACAGCCGTTGTCTAAGAGTGCTCGTAAGACAGGTAAAATTATATACAGGGTGGGTCGGAAACAATTAGACGATCTGTGCTGAGGAAAGTGATGGACAACTGCTGAGGTTTGTCTGACATCCAGTAGAGCTCACCTCAGTGACATTATCTTCAAATAGGGGAAAAATGTTGTATGTAGCTTATTTTCATTTAGCTAGTGAATATTTACTTTACAATAAAGGTGTTAATTTAAATGTTATTAATAGTCTAATTGTTTCGGCCCCACCCTCTAATATACATGTTACAAAAACCTATTGATAAAAAGAGCATCATACTCCACCAGACGCTGTTACAGAAACATATTGAGGAAAAATATCATCATTTCGTCTAACCAAAGTGAATAACTTCAACATATCACAGACATTTATTTAAAAACCATATTGCTTATAGCTCAGAAACTGTTGATTTTATACTAAATATATTTCAAATAAAAGGTTTGTTATTTTTAATGGCACTACAACTTTACAACGATAAGTTATTTCGTGTCTCAAAGAGTTGCAAAGATACGATCAAAATTGGAGATAGCCAATTATGTAAGTCGATCATCATCCAGAAAAAAAAGAGCTGCGTCATTTTGTTTCTAAACTTAAATAGTGGCTAGATACGAATTTTAATCAAAACAAATAGAAATTATTTTGATTTTTTTTTTTTTACATTTCTCTCCCTTAAGTAAACCACACTTAATTTTTGGGTTAGATAGTTTCAAAAACACTCTGGGGAGCCTCATGAAAACCCAAGATGCCAAGTTTTGCCTCTAGGATAGATACAGACAGAAAAAATAAATCGCAAAAATCACTTTTCCGGGTTGAGAGGGTTGTGAAATGTCGACATCCATCAAAATCTAGATTTCAAATTTTTTGACAATCACTATACTTCCTCTCTGCGAGGTGTTGCGAGAAAGTAAAATAGGGCATCACAGTTCAATAAAGCACATAGATGAAATAATAGAATCTTAATGCGACATATTGGTCCATGACCTACTTTCATTGTTAGATATTGCGTGTCTGAGCTACATCAGTCGTAGCCCAGCAGTGGAAATATTATCCAGTACTAATGTACCGTTGTCCAGGGGACGCGATGCTCGAATGTACTAATCGTACATCCTTTCCATGGAGGCTCTTTCCATGTCCCTATGAGATGAAATGGTGGTGATAGAATGAGGGTGATAGTGAGTATGAGAGTGTGGAACCAGTGGAAACACTTAAACCTAACTTAGGCCTAATTAATCAAACCCTGGCGACCATGGGAATTATTTCCCCTTCGAAAAAATTCCCCAGTACCATTCGGGAATCGAACCCGGGACCTCTAGGACAGCAGCTCTGACTATACCACTATACCACGAGACCGATTCTTTTGAAAATGATGCTGTAAGATAAACTGATAATAAGTGCAGCCGTGCGATCAGAACTGATAAAATCGAGAAACATCGTTCTCAGGCTTATGGAGTATGATACATTGTGGTCTGGAAGGTGGTATAAAATACAGGATGATCCCGAAGTCGTGCAACCATGTTTTTACAAGGATATTTCTCCAGAAGAACATGGAACATGTTGTTTATATGTATGGCAACACTGTAATGTTGGCTGGGGGTTGTGCAGACCATGTGATCTTGAGACATATACTAGGTCTAGCCAGTTGAGTTACAGAATTTGAAAGTGTAAGATGAGTTTTTCACGAGCAGAGGGAGTATCCATTTTGGAACATTATTTTAAGGCCAACTCGTACATGGAATGCCAACAATCGTCTGTGAGTAGTTTTCCAGAATCACGGGTCCTGAATAAATCAAAAATATGCCGAATTGATGGCACAAAATAGAAGGTTTTTTTTCTTTGGGTTGAGTGACTTTTGGATCACCCTGTATAAGGGATATGTGAGAACCACTCAAACGTACAAAGACGAAAATTATGTTTATTAGAGAACAGGTGGTTAATAGAGCGATGCTAAAGATCCTTTTGACAGTTTGGTTGGCATTACCACTCTAGATCGTATTAGAGCTCGTCCAAAAAAACCAATATAAAACTCATACCATTTTAAATGTAATTAATAAAATAGTGATTATTGCAATTTATAACCTTTATTATTTAATTTTGTAAGGTAACAGTTTATAGTAGGCCTTATTAAAGTTTAGTATTGGAAAACCATATTTAAAACAAAAACTTTTCTTAATGTTGCATCTACTATTAAAAACACTTTCACTGTTTAACAAACTAAGGCTATAGCTCATAAATTCCTGCTAGCATTGTAAAAAAAGAATAGCTCGCAGTTAAACCCAATATTTATCGTATTTAGCTAGAGATAAATATCCCCAGAATATAGATTATGCTCTAAAGATATTCTTTTTGACGGGAAAAAATATTTATATCTGAAAATTAGTAATATATTTATGTCTGAAAATGAGTAATAACAATAATTATATGTATTTTTAATAGCATATCTATGTTAACAATATAAATAGTACAGAGAGAAATTCATAAAATACTGGAATTCACATATTGTTCTATAAACAAGAACATACAAAACAAAACAGAACAACTAAGCAGTCAAAAATCTATTTATAAAAATTTAAACATTGGCTTCAATCCTTTCTTTAAATACATATTATTATTATTATTATTATTATTATTATTATTATTATTATTATTATTATTATTATTATTTAGTCTCGCTGAACATGTCTTCTGAAATACAACTCTTCATTGCTTGAGGCAGAAGATTTTAAAGTCCCATCATCATCATCATGAACAGCTTCCAGCCACTGGCCGGGTCAGTTTGGAACATAAGCCTCTCCCCCACCTCCCTTCATCCCTTATTAAATATAAAAGATTTTATGTACATCTTATTTTTGTTATTAAGGTAAAAGTTATTCTTCTACCCAGATTTGTGTTTATGAATATATGAATTTATTTTAATTTAATCCCTTAGATATGTTGGCATCAGGTTATTATAAGTTTTGAAGATTACACATGTCACGTTAAATTTAGTAACTTGTTATTACTAGAGCCCGGATTTTTATACAAAATGCATGTTCTTTTTTTTTTTTTTACATATTTAGAGGTATGGTAAATTATATACTTTGTAAGTCACACCTAAATGAAGCATTTGGCGTCGGTTTTTGATAGTGCATATAAATTCATTTTCTTGGGGAAAATTATTTTGCATGCATATTTTAAATTTTTAAGGTAAAAAATACATATTTTACTCATATTTTTAAGGTGAAAATGCATATTTTACTCGTAACTCGTATTAAAATATTACTTGTCATCTTTCTTTCATCGGCTAGTTACTAATTAATTAATAAAATCTCTGCAGTTAATTGGGTATAAAATAAAACAAAACTAGCACGCATGTTCTGAAGTTGGCATCAAGAAAAAGAACCAGTACATCCATAACCACTTTTCTAAATTACTTGAAATTATAACATAGTTCTAGGCTCGAAGTAATTCCTTGCAGTACTCACTTTCTTTGACAGATTGTCTTCAGAAAACCACATTGTTGCTAAAATTGCATTCGATAAGCTTGGGCAGGTATCAAATAAAAATCTTGGTTACAAAACAATCTGTTAAATTGGTTATCAAAAAGGTGGTCTGGTGAAAAAATTACTGAAACACAAGAGGAATTTACCGAAGAAGAACTGTGATGTTTTTCGCATGCACCTGTGACATCATGCGATGTCAAGAGGACATTTTATTTTCATAAAACATTCTTCAATGTCAGACGTAGGAGCTTCACAGAAGAAAATCTCAGGATGACTTTACTTATATAATGTAACAACCATGAATAAGGTAAGCTTTTCCTCAAAACAAATAATTTATTTCATTTTTAGTCATTTGTTTTTACATATTATGGTAAATATTTTAAAAATTTTTCATGCAAATTTTACTATTTGATTGTGCATACAAATCCGGGCTCTAATTATTACATTAAGTCAACCAGCATAATAATATCAATGCTTGTATATTTAAATTTTAAAATGATCCTTATTGCCCTGTTTTGCAGTTTTTGAAGTCTTGATAAGTATGTAGTTGAACACATAGTCTATAAATTAATGAAACACAATTAAAATGAGGCAAAACAATAGTTTTTGTGTGGTAACTAATTTTGTCTATAGTGATAGTTCCACACCATCTCTTGCCAGAAAATCAACTTTCTTTACAAATACACCCTATTTCATTCTGGTTTCCCTAATAACAATGGTTGTTGTATAACTTATTATTCAGATATTAAAAGTTGTGTTGTATTAATCGTTGTCAGTGAGAGGCTTTTTTCCTACGTGATCAGCCATGCATTAAATTACAAACTTAGTAAACAAATACCCTCACTAAATTCTCGTCACAGTAGAGTAACAGTTGTGGCCAACAGGCTACAACGAAACGCCTCTAAAACATCCGGAAAGAATAGAAGAAGATAGAGAAAATTTGATAATTTCATTTTGTCAGCCATTTTGGCTCTACGTTATGCTTTTACAATAATTGAAGTATCAAGGTCCATCTATTTTTAACTAATCCTGTTTTATAATTCATCCCCGTGGCTTACTACCCGTTCATGGTTTACGCCTTTGTACTAATTACACTAATGGGTTAGGGACTAGGAAGGATTATTTTTAAAGAAATGCACCAGCATTTATGTGGAGGTAGAGTGGAAAATCATTTAGGGAAAACTACCCTCAGTGCAACCGATCGGGATCGAACCCCGATCTCCCCGTCTTTGGCAGTCTAGTCCAACGCGGGAGTAGCGCGTTAGACCACGCGGCCACCGAAGCGGGTAGTAATCTCGTTGAAGCTGGTAAAGAGCACCCACCATTTGTTGTTGATATTAGAAACTATTTCGATATATATCGATATGGCTACATGCAGTCAAAGCTACAACTTAATTTTTTTTAATTGATACTTTTTAACCGAACTGAAGCTTACAAATTGCGCTAGGTCTCCTAAATTATTTTTTTATCTTTCAATACACACCTTTATGAGATCACAAATATAGTATTCTAAAATAAGTTATGTTTGAAAACACAGATGTTAAAAAAATAGTGATACAAAAAGGTTCTATAACCAAGTAGCTCCAAAACTTTAGTTAGATTTTTACTGTCCGGACAATTTTCAAGAAGAACCTTTTCTTGTTGTCAACTCAAAATTAGTCTATTTTGTTAAATCAATTAAAGATTTTTAGGTTAGCTCTAATTAAAAAATGACGCGCTTTTTGTTCTTATTCTTCAGTTCCAAACCTGCCACCCTCCCTCCCACTCGAGAGATGAAGCAGAAAAGGCAGATATTTTTTGCCACGGGGTGACTGCGACGCCAACATCCAGGGAGTGAGCCTGCTCTTGAGACGCGAACATCAAGGGAATTAACCTGCTCTTGCGACGCAAACATCCAGGGAATTAACCTGCTCTTGTGACGCGAACATCCAGGGAATTAACCTGCTCTTGAGACGCGAACATACAGGGAATGAACCTGCTATGGTGACGT
>CABFWO010005602.1:19882-33704 GCA_902155825.1 Timema genevievae | reverse complement strand
GTGGAGGGGGGGTTTCCCTCAATAGTTTTCCACTCTCCCTCCACACAAATGCGGGTTCTCTTCCTCTAAATTCAACCTTTCCAATTCCTAATCCATTATTGTAATTAGTACGTAAGCGTATAACCCGAACGGGTAGTAAGACGCGGTGCTAAATAATAGAAGTCTTGAGGTCTTGTCTCGTACGATATTCCTGCCAGACAAAGTGACTGGCGTTTGTGATACAAGGTGTACAAGGTGTTCCTTGCCAAGGCGTAGCATCCATTTGGGATGTGACCATCATTTGCAGCCTGTAAGTGCCAGACAAGTGTGGCCTCACTTAAGGTAATTTGATAATCAGGATTACTAGGATTTTTTTACTCTATAAAATCTTTGCAGGGAATTTAACAAATGTGGGGGTGGAGGGGTTTTCTGGGAAAAGATAGCAAGTAGCAATGTCTCAGCCTATACCGACTAGGTAAGGAATCTGGCGTCTGCTCTGCATAGTTATGTCATTATTTGGGATTATCTGACCCTCTGCCTCAGCCGGGCATATCATGTTCTGCAAGTTGGTGTTGTCTATACAATCGGTATAAAAGCAAAAAAGTCATGAAATATAGATCTCAAATCTATATTTGTAGTGTCACACATATTAATAAAGTTAATGAGTAGAGTTGGGCTGAAAAATAATTAATTCTAAATAACAACATTGAGTACTACAGAATGAGATTACATCAAATTATTGGAGTTTAAAAAGAACAGAATT
Source organism: Timema genevievae (assembly GCA_902155825.1). Taxonomy (NCBI): domain Eukaryota; kingdom Metazoa; phylum Arthropoda; class Insecta; order Phasmatodea; family Timematidae; genus Timema; species Timema genevievae. Next base: position 32,962 of record CABFWO010005602.1, on the reverse strand, counting down.
ATATATAGCTAGATATTATGTAATTTAACCCTTTCAAACTATTCATAAATTAAACACTATTTTCTTAAACATATTATAACCTAAATATCTCATAATGTATACGTGTTTAGTTGCATTTAAATTTACAATAAATTTCAGCCCCATTCATTAATTACTTTGCCGTAAGCACGGGAGATGAAAATAATAATATAGCAAGTTTGACTACTTATAACTCGTGAACTGTAATGATTTGAAATAATTTAATATATATTTTTAGATTATAATTTATACACTTGTTAGAATTGTGTAATAAAATGTATATATGGAATAATCTTAATGTGGAAAAATAAATTCAAATTTAAATGGATAATCTTTTAACCTTGGCTAGTGAAAATTTTTTCGGCCATGTTGGGAATCGAATCCGAAGCCCTTATCTCAGTAGACAGACACGCTGCCAACTGAACTAAGGTATTGGGCTCAATAGTTAATTGGTACTCTTAATTTCGACCAGGTACTGATGCTGGTTGAGGATCTGAGGAACCACCCTGCGGCCGCCCTTTTGGCCGTACAACTACCCCGTGGTCATCTGTCCAGACGACCCTTCCTTCTGGGGCGCTAAGGGTCTCAGCTATGACATGTACGAGGCCTTTATGGGGATGGCGGGGGTCGAGGAGGACTTGAAGTTGCTCAAGCAGCTCGCCATCAACTCAATAAAGTGAGTATTATCTTCCTACTTTAGAGGATGGTCAGGATTTCGTAATTGAACCCTAGATATTTGATACTGTTTATAGGTTTAACTTATACATTTTTTATAAGTACACTAGAGTCCTGATTATCCGGCCCGGTTCGTTATGATAACAAGTGCTTTTTAAAATAAACAAACTGCTACCTAATATCCACTTAATATCATTTTCTGAATTTATAATGTAACGCATTTGACGATATATTTTCACTTGTTCTGGCTGTGTAGCTGATCTTATATTTACAAAATTAAGTACTGTATAGTAAAGATTAAAAAAAAGAGTTTGTCTTAATTTTTACTGTCCCCTACAATTACTATAGCCTATTCCTATGTTACATCACAATCAGAAAATAGGCAGATTCTATTAAAACAAAGTTAAATGTTCTGTAAAAATTAGAAACCAAGTAGGCAAACCCATACTGAAAATCATTTACACTCGGATTCCGTATTCTTTGGCTTTTCAGTTATCCGGCCTGGAATGTCGTCACTTTGGGCCGGATAGTTGCGACTCTAGTGTATATATGTATATATGTCTAACTTTATTGATATTATATATTTGTATAATCATTCTTCCTTTCTGTATTGCTATAAAATTGTATATTATGTATTTATACTGTTATTTGAATGTACATCTCTACATTTAAATAGTTATCAAAGAATTTCTATTTATAGATACCTTTAATTTAGTGAAATCTAAATGACCCGATACACGCTTTTATCTATATATTATGTTCTTTTATCGGGATGGAGGTAAAATAAAAGTGTATTTACCTGATTGCTACATACCTGGAAAACCAGTATGACCGGGAAAATACAAGGAATATTTTTTTGTTTGGAAAAAACCCAGAATAAAATACAAGGAGATTCACAAACAAAAACCACTCAAAAATTCTGTAATATTTGGATGAAAAATAGTATAGTCAATCCGTTAACCATGAAAAATGACAGTCTCGCCTTGACCGACTACAGTATGGACCCTATCTTATTAAGATATACATTAGTGCAGTGGTTCCCAACCGCTGTGCCGTAGAACTTAAGTGTGCCACGAAATTTTGTAAGTTTGCAGCCAAAATTTCCTACGATTTTAATCTAGCTAAATACCTCGTAATAAATCTACTACTTGTTCCAGTTTTAAGCCTAACAAAGTTTTATAGTGATAGATCATTTTAGGTTTCACTTGGAATAAAGATTGTGACCGAGCAGTTTCTATCTGTGTCTTTTTTGGAAAACGCCAAAGCAATTAAACAATGATTCTGAGCCAAATGATGAGGTATACAACTATCAAACATCCAACTGAGTCCCAAAAAACCATCACCCTATAAAAGGCACAAATAAAATGGATAATATTGTTTAAATTTAAGATTGTGCACCTGAGGCGTCATTCAAAGTTGCTGAATTGACCGCAAAAAACATGAAACCACATGTTATCGGCGAAAACGTGATTTGGCCAGCCTGTCAGTTCATTATTGAATCCATTCTTATAAAATAATCTAAAGAGCAAATTCCAAAAGTGTCGTTATCAAATAGTAAGATATGCCTACGTATTTCTGAAATATCTGAGAACATCAGTCAAAATGTTGTTGAAATAATTAAAGTAAACGGGGAATTTGCTCCGCAAGTAGATGTGGGAATCGATAGAAGAATACACTTAATGTCAACTGCTTCTCGATACTCATCATTTTAATTTTTATCTAAATTCAATAGAAAAATATATTATATTACAGCCTTTACACGTGCCGCGAAAATATTGTCTTGGACTAAGTGTGCCCTGGATTGAAAAAGGTTGGGAATCCCTGCCATAGTGGAACCATGCAAGGTAGGCTTTCTACTTTTCATGGTAAACGGAGTTTGCATCGCATACCCCTGAGGGTAGGCATACCAAGGTTTGGGTAGCACTGATCTATACCGTTCTCTCACCATAGGTACAGCGCAATGACCCGATCAGAGAAGAAGGCCGCCCTCGTAATATGGGAGAGATCGTGGAATAGATTCATCCACACAACCCTCAGTGGTCAGTAGAAGTAGATCTTCTATATCTGGACCATCTCAAGATAGCCAGTGTCATGTCACACATCTCTCATTGAATGTTACTGTGCCTTAGGGTGGGCGTGTAATGAATACAAGTTAAAATATGTATACAGTAGATACATAGAGTTTAATTTTCTTCACATGGTGATATCAACAGTTATTGAATATCTGTCATGAGCATAGCAGCAATATATGACAAGCTTTTTAAATGAAGAGGAAAAGTTGTCATTAAGTTCCAGGAAACCCTTGACAGATATTCAACAAAGATTGATATCACAGTGTTATGTTTCAACTGGATAAATATTTTATTTATTTTTGTCATAAAATGTTTGCTATAAAAACTGAAGTTCCAGTCCCCCTTACCATAACAGGGCACTTCGTATGTATAGTATTTAAATAAGAAATTGTACAAAATACACATAGCTCATCCAAAATATAATTGTGTTAAATTTAAATTATTTCTACGACAAACATTCATAGTAAAAATTTGGTAGTAAGGAGCTTTCCCTGCCCCCCCCCCCCAAAAAAAGTATTGGTAATATATATCTTCTTAATATATATAATTCTTCTGTACGTGTGTATGTCACTGAACTCCTCCTAAACGGATGGACCAATTTTGATGAAATTTTGTGTGTGTGTTTGAGTGGGTCCGTGGATGGTTTAGATTCACAATTCTACCCGGTAGGTGGCGCTGCAATCGGGTTCTAGGCATTTTATTTTTATTTTTTAGGTAATTTTTTTTTAGGGGGTTAGATTTTTTGCATTTCAGAACATGTAACCTCAAAACTTCACCCCCCCCACCACTCCCCCAATATTTATAATTTATAACCAATAATTGACCGTTAAAACCTTCTGAAAAGTTCATGACTAATTGAACTTCTGAGAATAATTCATAGTTATGTTTGTTTTTCAATACAGCTGATATTTGTGGAGTTGTGGGCGAAATGCCAAAAATGAAAAGATGTTTTATTTTGTATGTTGTCTTGACAAACACTGAATTTGTAATATTTGTGTTACTCACTAATTGGAGTTCATTGTGAATTTGTAATTGTGATGATCACGTAGTATTGGTTTTATTATCGAAATCAATTAAGCCACCCAAACGAAAAGCCAACGTTTGGGCAGGACAACGTCTGTCGGGTCCACTAGTATATATATATATACTATAGTTCATTCATATATACACATTCATGTGATTCTGTAAACGTCACTTTTGATATATATATACTATATATATATAGTATATATACTATATATATATCAAAAGTGACGTTTACAGAATCACATGAATTTACGTATGGATACGTGAAAGAAGATCTAGTAGCTTTCCTAGCTGTCAGATAAAGAAGTTCCTTCCTATGTAAATTTGACATTTACATACTCAGATTACAACTAACGTTAATAAGGCTTATTTAAAAAATAATCACTCAATCAAGTGTTATAAAAATCCTCCGACTTAATCAAGAAATCTAATAATAATATGTTTAGGTTTTAAATTATATGAAAATGTGAAAATATATTATATAATTTTAAATTTAAGGCATTTGATGTGTACTTTATTAACATACTGATTATTTCAGCGCACGACTTACAAACTAGCTAATTTCTATGACAAACAAAGCACTCGGCACCCCAGTCGTTGTTTCAAGAACTTAACCAATAATTAATTTCCTGTTAAATTTATTGAATAGATATACAAATTTAAGGAAAATGTTTACGAAGACCAAACACAATTTATGGAACCAAGAATAATTATTAAACTAACAGTTTTTTATAAGAAATGTATGTAATAAGTCTATAGTGTGGATAAATATCTTAACAATACATAAAATCGACAACTTGAGTAAAACCAGATTTAATTAACTGTGTCATTTTTGAACGGCACACAAAAGTTTATGTTGTGCTCGACGAGTTACAATAAAGAATGATTCTTGCGTAAGCACATTTATTACAGAACATTAAATGCATAATATTTCAATTATTATTATTTAATGCGCTATAAAAGCTGCGATAAAATTCACGCCAACTGTTTTTGAAGGGTATAGTAAAAAAAAGTTGTTGAATAGTGCGATCTAGTATTTTATAACTATTTGATGAAATCATCGCCTGAAGAAAGTATTGTAAATCCCATTACGAAAAAATTCAATGCTTTCCCCAGTTCATTTTTTGGGGACCAAACCCCTGACCTTTTAATAAGGCTATGAGAAAATGAGGATTAATTTTTAGAAAGCGTCTCAAAACTCTGGGTCACAAACCAAATTTCGATGTGTAGCAAAAATCTTTTGAAATGTGAAGATTTTGTAATTATTTGAAAATAGATGATTTATGAAAAAAAGGGAAAGTGAAAAAAAAAAGTTAAATAATAAATTTCCCAAATATTTCCTTGCCTCGTTTCTCCTCTCCCATGTCCATTAAGGAAAGCTAGGTGGTCCACGAAAGTATGTAGTGTTAAGAAAAATGGGTCGCAGCTCTGAAAAGTTTGGGAATCACATGTCAAAAGGGTAAGTTTGAACAAGTTCATCTTATAGAATGTGCACCATCATTGGCAGAAGGAGAAGAATGGAAAACTACAGCTATAAATAATTGTGGGAAAACCATCCCCCATTGTACCCTGTGAGATCCGAAGCTCATTCTTCCCGTAACCAGCAACCTAGTCAGCCTATTGCAAGCTCAACACCTTAGACTACATGACCATCAGTGCATGGGACCATTCAAACATCAATCAATATATATGGTGACTAGCCTTCTGGGCTAGTCAGAATTCTTGGCTACTAATATAGCAGTCCCGGGTCGATTTTCGGTGGTATAATAGGTATTTTTCCCGAAGGAAAACTGTTCCTATGGTAACCATGGTATGTCTAAGCTTAAGTTAGGTTTAAGGGTCATATGCAAGAACATCACTAAGTGGGCGCTTTGTGGACATTAGCGTGGGTTTAGTTGCGTCATCATAGATTAAAAGGTGGAGTGATAGTGTTCCCGGGACCATTCTATCTGTCCACTAATAATTCCCTATACGTTTTTGCTTACCGATCTAAGGGGGCGGCCAGACTGGGTGAACGACTAAAATATAAAATAGTACACATTGGTTGTAATGAGAGGTGGCCAGACTGAGCGCGCACGCTTGAAAGATAGAACTGGTTTTATTTTACAAGCACGCTCTCGACCCGGTACAGTTTAGTTTACAGGCGCTAGGCAATATTACTATATGTTGGTTCATTGAGTGCTAGGAAAACTTCTCATTTTGACCTGTTTATTACTATCGATAGGTTTAGCACACCTGCTACTAACGGCCTAATTTAATTGATAAGATCATAAACTATACTTATATGTATATATATATATGTAAAACTTATATGTTAAAATACTTCAATATTATCAAAGTAGTCCTTTACAAATAAGAATCACCATTAGCGTGGAGAGAGGAGGAGAAAACCACAACAATAAATCACTTGTCAAAAACCACCCTCAGTTCACTGAGCCAAGATTCGGAGCCTCCTCGTCAACAACTATCGAGAGCTATCTGCTAATCACGCGCTCGCCAGTTTGGCCACCCAGTCGCTTGCGCGCTCGCTCGCACGCACGCTTGTCAGTCTGGCCGAGCCCTTAGACTTCTACTGACATCACACAATCATTATCATCTTCATCTCGGTGGGGGAAATTAACCGCATCTACATGGAGTCCCAACCTCAGAAGACATTTCCTCCACTGTCAGTAGAAGACCAGGAATGTCCGGCCGACAAACCCTGATGGCATACGCTAAAAATTGTTTAATGGTTTGTTGATAATTTTCTTAATTTATCTTTCTACAACTAACGTGGCAACAAATAATCTAGGCATCCAGTTAATATCAATACTGCGCTTCATGGGTTACACCACTCTCAACCAAGTTTGTAGAAAGATTAGCTAGTATTAAATAACCGTTACCCAGGGGACGCCCAAATGTACTACTCGTACACCCTTTACATGGAGGCTCTTTCCATGTCCCGATGAGATGATGGTGATAGTGAGTAATAGGGTGTGGAACCAGTGGAAACACTCAAGACTAATTAACCAATACCTGGTGGCCGTTAGGGTTACTCCCCTTTCGGGAAAAATACCCAAGGTACCATTCGGGAATCGAATCTGGGGACCCAAGACTCATAGTAAAGTGTACTGACCCCTACACCACGGGACCGGTAGCAAACGGTTTTAAATATCACATTTAATTTTAAAACATCAACTTTAAAAAAAAAACTAACTGATAAGAGGTAGAACTGTTTTATTTTTTATTAACATTTTTTAAGTACCTACAAGATATGTTAGATTTCCAAGAATAAAAATTTATTTTCTGGCTTCAATGAACATTTTAAAATTGCTTTAACTCAAAACGCTGAAGACTTAATTTTTAAAACATAACTAATCTATAAATGTCAACTCTACAAAAAACTTTAGTAAATAATGTTTACTGCATTTCTTAATTGGAGTGGCGTAGATAAAGGAATAAAGGTACGTTGCACAGCACAGACTATATCACTACTTTACCCAAATTATACTTAAGACTATCATACACTTTAGCTCATTCGGTAATATGTCTGACTACTGAACGTTGGGGTCCCTGATTGGGATCATGGCATGGCCGAAAACTTTATCATTGGTGAAATGTGGGTTTACACTTTCATAGTAATGAATTAACGGCTGGGGGCTGAATGTTGTGTCTGTCCTAGTCTTAAGTTAGATTATAAGGCATATGAAGCTACGACAGACCCAGCGAGCAGATAGTGAAAAATATATGGCTTGCATAAAATACTGACACAGGCCATAAGTTGGCAACAGTGTTGCACGTAAAGTAAAACATGTAACTCGTATGATAAGTGAAACGATATAATATAGTTTGTTATAGAAACATATTATTTGTCCTGTATTATTTAAGCTCACCATTTTCCAAAGTACTATTTAAAAAAAATACTGATTTCATAAAATATTTTTCAAATAAAAGGTTTATTTGTATCTTTAAGAGTGATTTGCAATGGTAAGTTATTTCGCGTCTCAAAGAGTTGCGGAATTATGGTAAAAATGGGAAATTTACTCTAATCTAAAGTACCACCAAAGTAAATTTCATGAGAAAATTAGATACCATTTTATGTGTAATCATTTGGCCACAGCTTTGTCCACGTTAAACAATAAATCAACACATTCGAACACTTCAAATGTTGGAAATTATGAAACTCAAGAAGATTATATTCTTTAAATTGAAAAATGACATCTGGGCACGGAAATCGAACTAGGAACCTTTGGCTAAGCTGACGATTTCCGTGCGCTCACCACAGACGCTGCCTTAAGACTTGAGTGAAGAATGACCCTGGGCTACAGACAAGGTTTTCTGTGCCCTGGGCACGGGATGACTCCTAGATAGCTCAGTGGTTAAAGCATTGGCATACTTAGCCAAAGGTTCTGGGCTCGATTACCGTGTCATTTTTCAAATTGAAGAATAAGATATTTAGATGCAGCTGTAATCGTAACTAACAAATATAATAGCTTGGTTATTTAATTATTCATTGGTAGTGTTTTATGTGTGAACGAAGATTCAAGAATAAACATATGACTCACCCCCAATTCCTCCCCCTCCACCCCCCACCTCATATCACGTACCACCTTATGTACCCTCAATACCAGCTGCGACGAGGTTCACTTCTTGCGCCCAAGTTGTTCTACACTATTGTTTATGTGTGCAAAATAAAATTGAAAAACTGGAAAAAATTGTATTTTAGTGACTTAACTAATATTTTGCTATATATATATTTTTTCACCCCTTAAAATTAAATTTACCTTTAAATTATAAAACAAATTGGGTATATATATTAAGTTGTCTAGGTAACTCATTACCTTATTTTCATTATTATTTACAAACCTATTCTACTGCGCACCATTGCCCAACCCCTGCGTATAACTACCTCATAGGATGGGAAAACGTGCAAAAATACATTTATGTGTTTTTTATTTCAATATAATTCGATTATGTGTAGTTATTAATCAAATATGTTTATGCCAGATGAAAGTATAATAACCAAGGTTATCTTTTATGTAGTTACATTTGTGATATCTGGGTTAGGTTCGCACCATTGCCACACTTTCCCTTACATACAGTAGCCCCATGGCTTCTTTGGTGCTGACTGACAGCTCACAGCTGACTTCTGACAGTCAACATTTACGTATGTACCTAGATTTTGACTGTCAGAAGTGACAGCTGCTAAAAACATGTTTGTTGCAGATCATATGGTTCGGCGTAGGGATACATAATTTGGTCTGGTAGCTTTTCAAAGCCGTCAGCTGTCAGCTGTGAGCTGTCAATCAGCACCAAAGAAGCCATGGGGCTACTGTACGTCATTCTGCCTAGGTTAAAAATTAGATTCTTGCCACGGTTATCGTGGAACAAGCAGACAGACACATCTTTTGAGCGGGTGCCAACTTGAAAGGGATAACCAGATCAAAAAAACCCTTCGTTTACCCTATAATAATAATAATAATAATAATAATTATTAATTAATAATAATAATTATTAATTAATAATAATAATTATTAATTAATAATAATAATAATAATAATAATAATTAATTATTATTAATAATAATAATAATAATAATAATTATTATTATTATTAGCACCGCGTCTTACTACCCGTTTCTGTTTATACACACCCTATAACTAGATCCCCATAAAAATGGTGAGACGCGATAAAGCGTAAAGTGCCATACAAAGATGGAATCAAATATTTTTTCCTTTGATAGTTTTTTGATATGAATTAAAATGTTTTTTAAAAGCGAAATAAAACGAAATCGTCTTGTTACACGAAATCCTCCTATAAAACCAAGTAACACCACCTTTACAAAAAAAAATCTTTATATAAATACGAAATTAAGAATAAATTAAGCATAAATTTTGACCAGGCTGTAATTTGATTAGTATTTTGTTGTAGTTTAAGCTAACTTTAGGCTACAAAATTGGGAAATATGCGGACAAACTTGACAAAATATTTGTAAAGCAAATATAAGGTTTCAACAGTAAATTTTGTTTATACATTGTCTCAATATTTAAATAAACACCTCAGATAACATGTAATTTGGAATAAACACGAAATAGCACCGTAAAGTGAGATTTAAAAAACGAAATTTAACTAAAAATAAAACAATTTTTACGGGGCTCTACCTATAAGGTAGCAATCTGTTCTTAATGCAGCTATGGCGTAGCACGTCAAGGTAAAAGGAGCTTAGGCCCTACATGCTTCTCTCGGAATTTGTTCAAAGAATGTCTCTACCAAATTTGGTTAAAATTGCTCAATGCATTTGGCAGCTATCGCGGAACAAATATCTGGATAGATAGACAGACAGGCGAGATGCCCAGTGGGCAAGTCAAAACAGAACTTTGTCTACGTTCAGTTAGTAAAATTGAAATTTTACTTATCTTTTCAAATAATATAAATATATATATATATTTATATGAAAGCACATTAGAACCTTGTTAAACCGAGCTAATTGGAACCGAAGCTTATTCGGATTAAGCGGGAGAATACGGAAGGGTCAGTTAAGTGACAAGTTTATTTTCACAAATCTTAAATTACATTTGATTGAGTTTTATAAAATTTACATTCATTGAAAGAAAAAACACATTGTGTTGACTACAACTTGAAAATATTGAGCATATTATTAGATATCACTGATTCTTACAGTTCTCTTTTAACTTTGAGCTTGTTAACCAATAAAATATATTTAATTTGATTTAATTATTTTTCCCGTTTTCCAAAAAAGTGTTCGGATTATCCGTAATTTCGGACTACCGTGGTTCGGTCTAACGGGGTTTTACTGTAGTGATTTGATAAAGGTATTTTAAAGTGACTGTATTTCATTTAGGGCTCTAATTACCTATGTCGACACGCCTCTAAGCCACAATAATAATAATAGTAATAATAATAATAATAATAATAATAATAATAATAATGTGTATTTCATTGTGTTATAATGTGCTGACGTCAGCGTGCTACCTACAGGATCAGTTAACAATGGCTACTGTATGCTCGCGTAACCTGGTCTTTATGTAACAGCCTGAGTCCAGAAGTGTTGACGCATTATAACCCAGACCAGTGGCGTATTCAGGACAAGAGAGCGGGGAGGGTCAACACACAAAACACTAACTGCCATTGACATTCTATCCCATTTTTAATAAATTATTTTTGTTAATCTTTTGTTATATCTGTTTGGTTAAAGTGTCAGTATTCTCTATGCAATGTTTCCAAACTATTGACCCAGTCTTGTATCTCTATGATGGCCATTGCTCTAAATAAAATACCTATCTCCATTTATTCATAAACATAAAAAAAAAACTTACGACTTGTAAAGTATAAATGGAAATTTTTAATTGTAATAAGTATTTACCCGTTTCAGTGGGTAAATGGTCTAAGGCGCCACTATCATGTTAGACTTGGATAAATATGACGGAAAGATCGCGGCTCAAATCCCGGTTGGATCTAATGATGAAGTTTTTCCCCAAATGGTTTCCCAATCTCCCTCCACGCAAATTTGGGTAGATTACTTATAAAATGTTTCCTTCCTAATCCCTACCCTATTATAGTAATTATCAGATATGCGTGCAGCCTGAACAGGTAGTAAGGCATGGTGATAATGTACATATATAAATAATTATATATAATTTTTAATTATATATATAACCCTTCTCGGTGGCGTAGTTAACGCGCTAGTTTCGTGTTGAGCTCAACTGCTGAGGATGGGGAGAACGAGGCTCGAATCTCGGTCGGGTGAACTGAGGGTGGTTTTTCCTAAATGGTTTTCCACTCTTCCTCAACGCAAATGCGGGTTCACTTCCCCTATATTCAACCTTCCCAATTTCTAACCCATTAGCGTAATTAGTACTTAAGCGTATTACCCGAACGTATAACCCGAACGGGTAGTAAGATGTGGTGCTAAATTATATATATATATAAACCCATTTAGAGCGGTCGAGTGGTTTATGCCGTCACTTTCACAATGGATTGGACTTTTGATGATAGAGAGATTGGGGTTCAAATACCGGTCGAATGAACTGAGGGTGGTTTTTCCTGAATGGTTTTCCACTTTCTCCCTCCACGCCAACGCGGGTTAAATTATTTTCAAAATAAAATAAGCAATACCTTCATAATTCTTTACCTCTTAGATTAAGTTGTTAAGGCACTAGAATAATCGAGCAGAAATTCATAAATGCCGGAAACAAAGTGGGATTGTAATGTTACTGGGTGGAAGTAACAGGGGAGGAGGAATATATGAATGAAAATACAATTTGTTATGACTCTCCCTCCTATTAAATGACATCATCCGACTCACAAAGATCCATTAGAGGCAGTTATCTCTTCAAGATCAACCAAAATATGAAGATTTTTGGATTTTTAGAGGGGAAAATCAACTTTAAAGCCATGTTTACGAGTATACATATATATAAGGACATATTTCACTTAATTGTAACTAAATTATAGAAAATAGTTATGTGTGCATTGCGATAAATACCAAATCCATGTCCTGTTATGTGTTTTGTTAGTATTTAACTTTTAGCGCAGCATTTGATTGGCAATATATAAGTAACCTAGGCAGCCCCCTTAATCGTTCAAACTTAATGACTGACAAATAATAAATTAAATCACCGAGCCATGCTGAGTCACGCACCACCATTTGCGCACCCTACCAACCGCTAGCCCAACAGATGGATATGTATGGTTAAGCCTGTTCCACACGGGGTTAGTAAAAGTTAGCGGTGAGTACAGTATTTGCTTGTTGATGGTCGTGGTAAAATGTCGTATGTAGGTGTGAGTCGTAATGTTTTGACACCAGTGCTGGATTTACTAGTGTGGAGGCCTTGGGGTATCATTCAGTGTGGAGGGGCCCCAAAAGGCCCTTGTAAACTATAGTATAACCTGTCTGAGGAAAGGTAGAAATTAAGGAATTATTTGCTTCTACACAAATGTAATAATTACAAAGTAAAAGGAAATAGTCTACACAAATAATTAATAAAAACTCTCCCTATATTCAAATTTCATTTGCTCTCTTTTCAGCAAATAATGTCAATTTAATATTATTATTATTGTTATTACTATTATGTGTCCTGTCTCACGACATGTCCATTCCTTTTGTCAGTGAACTTAGACCACCAATGCACCCAGTCCTCTGCCCCCTCTTTCAGCTTCCATAGGTCTTTAAAAGTTAATTTCAAGAAATATATAGCTTTACATGTTGGGTAAGGAAAGGCATATTAGACGATCTTTGTTCATGGTTGTACAGAGTCAGTTGTTATCCACTTCATATTTGAAAAAAAAA
>CABFWO010005602.1:0-19469 GCA_902155825.1 Timema genevievae | reverse complement strand
AAAAAAAAAAAAAAAAAACTCGGCCCATACAGACGTCAATCTGGATAGCAGAACGCAGCCTGACCTGTTGAGTAGGCAACCATAATGTTCCGGACAAATAACTCCTCGTCGGATACATCATAATTATCACGAACTTTATAATCATAGGGATTTGTTCTTAAGTCACGGTGTGAGAATTTTTTGAGTTATCGGGTTTTTTTTGTGTTGGAGTAAATGTGATAGATCGTGTGAATTTATAAGCGCAGTAATCTATAGCTCGTTGTTACCAAGTAAGGTTCAATGTTATCTAAAAAAACAAAAAAACTTTCATTCATTTAACGAGTTTCAAGTGAGAAAAAAACTGATATTGGACTTTCTAACAAGTTTGTTTAAAGATTGTAACTGCAGGCTGTGACTGAAGAACGGATTACGGTGATGTAATGAAATAAAACCGGCCTCGTAAATATTAACTGGATCATGTATCATCGTGTGTAGTTCTAAGTTATGTCGTGTGAAACATGGAATGTGTTGTAGGAATTGATATGAGGAGGAATATGATTCACTTTGTAGTTTAGTTGCCACAAAACTGTTTGTCTATCGTGAACCGACGAAGGGCTGCTCCGAAGATTGTTTATGACTTTGAATAAAACAAGAGATAACATTAAATCGGCATTTTTTAGTGTCAAGGGTGGATTATAGAAGTGGGAAAGAATTACTTTTTATTAAATTTTGGTCATGTTTGGAAAGCAAAGAATTGTTATTCTTGTCTCGGCTGTGTGGTACGTCTTGCTGGAGGTTTGTGGTTCGTATCCGGCCGACTATTGGAGACGAAGGGATGAATTCTTGGACCAAGAGAAAGGGATGGGTTTGGGTTCAAGTATCGAACTCACCAAGAAGGAGGTATCTGTCAACGAAATCCTCATGAGGGTGAAGAGAGAAGAGTTCGAACGGGGGTTCACCGACCCAGGGTCGTTTTTACCCGCTAGACATTTCTTCCAGGTAAGATTTTTGTATATGTCGTAGTTCGACACCTTAGCTTGACAACTTGAATATGTACAATCCAATTTTCATAGGAAGATAATTTTATAAAAGACGAATACGTTATTTAAAGTATTGAAAACATTTACGCTTTTATTATTGTTGCTTAGTACAACTGCAGATAACATGATCTGACATATGAGGGGGTCGGGGAAAAACATGATAACCCTTATTGATGGGATATTTTAACTATTTAAACGTCTATAAAATCCTGAAATCTAGCTATAAAAAATAAGTAAAATATTCATGGATATTAGTTATCCTCAAGGTCTTAACTGACTATAAAAACAACTTGTAGTTCAAGTGTTATGCAACCAAAAAGCACTGCTAACATATTTTGTCATCAAATGAGGGCTATAATGTTTTTGAATTCGTGAAAGTAGATCTAGTATCTTTTCTAGTATCTGTTCTAGTATCTTTTCTAGTTTTCAGATAATTCTCTTCCTATGAAAATTGGACTGTAGAAACATGATTTTGAGCTATGGGTAATAAATGATAGAGTATTCAACTCTTTTAAATAGGGTTTCTGTCATTTCTAGAAGTGGTACATTAATAATCTGTTGTATGGTTGTTACAATTTGGCTATAATCAATAAATATAGTATAGGCCTATCTAAAGTAGATTTTTGATAGTATTTTTGCCATGCAAAACAGGCAGTCCGAAAGCCATTTAAATTCAATGTTAACATTATGACACATATCTCAAGACCTATTAGTGATAAAAAAGTTTTTTTAATTATAAAGAACAGTTCTTTATTTAGTTCCACAAACACAGTTTTTTTTAATCTGAATAAAATTAACAATGTTATGATTTTACTACCAAAGCTTGATTTATTTGCAGAAAAAATATACAAAATAATTTCCTATAGTCTACAATAAAAATATCTCAAAATCCCCGTGTGCTTAACTAGTATTTAATACCATAAAGTTGTCATAAAAATTGTGTGAGGCTATCTTCAATGGTAAAGAAAATATCTGTCATCAAAACTCATAAAATGTAGTTTACGGCAAAAGAGCTTTAAATATATTCATACCAAGCGCCTACTTGTGTTATTTTTTCACATTCTAATAAAATCCAGCACTATAAGAAGGGCTGTCTGGATCTTCGTCTGATTGATTTAAGTCTTCCGGCTTCCTTTTTACTTGTCCTTTTCTGCCTGATATTTTTGTCGAGGTGAGAAAGATTTTAAAGCTTTATAAACTCGGCTATTGAGATTTTCTTAGGCTATTGTAAGCTTTGTTGACAGGCAGATGAAGTTGGGGTTTGCTCTTTAGTTTTTGATAGCCCAATATTTTTCATTTTATTGTAACAAACATGACTTGTTCCAATTTTCTTCTTGTTACTAATTTCAAAATATATTATAAACACTAAATAAAACTATAATCTAAAACATAAGATCTTACAACAATGTTTGTAGAATAACATAACCTGATAAACAATAGCAGCTGAGGTATAGTGGATGTAGACAGAAGATGAGTTTATAACCAGAATAATCAAAGTAGCCAACAGTAAATACTAAATTACACCAAAAGGTATAACTTACGTGTACTATATAAAAGGATAGATACATTATGCGTGCACCTGATGGGTACGACTCAAAAATCTGTTATCGTTGCATTGCAAACTTGTGGAAAAGATGTTTTTACACAGTTACATTTTTTAAAAACTATTTAATGTTATGCATCATTCTAAAAAGGAGATTCCAGAGAATAATAATCCATTAAAATCAAAAAACCGTTGAAAATTTCGCATTCAGACTGTCCTTTTATTTAGGTGCCAGTTTAAGCCTGTGTATTTTAAAGTGATACTTAAAAAAAATTATATTGTGGAAAGAATACGTGCCTCTAGTAAAAAAAAAACCTAAAATGATCAGCGGTATTTACCAATACACTTCAAGCCCAATTAAATAAATATGATTTGCATAAGAAATTATTAAATAATATTAAATTATTATTATTTGATTTTTAAATAGGCCTATTTACTCTATTTTCAGGCAAAAGAAGATATGGAAAAATCAAAAACATTTTTAATTATCAAACAAATGCCTAAAGGTGAGTCTTTACTGAAGTTTATCACTTGCTGTTTAGTTTGGTTTCCGCAAAACACATATTTAATTCAAATACCTGCCCATATTTTCACAAAAGTAAAAAAACAAAATTAATTCAAAGCACAACGCTTCAACCATCTTTACCATATAAGTTTCTAGATATTCAGATGAAGTTAATAGATTATTGTATCAATAACATTAATTAATATATGAGTTTATTGATTTAGTAAATTAAAATTATTAATGTATCCATAAGATTATAAGTGAGCACCAGATTAAATTGATAACTGGTTGAACTACTAAAATTAATTAATATATGAGTGTATCAAGTAGAGATCTATATCAAATTAATAGTTGAGTGAATCATGAAATTGATTAATAAATTAATCACTGAGATTAATTAGTACATTAGTATATCAATGATATAATAAGAGAACGTAAGACCAAATTAATAAAAGAGTGAATAATTGAAATTAAATAAATGAATGAGTATATCACTGAAATTATAAAGTAGCTTTACACTAATTTAATAATTGAGTGAATCCCCTGGATTACTTACCAGTAGTTAAATTAGTTTATTGATAAGATTTAACAGAGCCTGAGATTAGATTAGTAATTGAATGACTCATTTAGATTAATTAATAAATGACCCACTTCGATGACAGAGTGGTCTAAGGCGCTAATCTCGCAGTAGACAAGACTGCCGATCACGGGTAAACTGATTTTCGAATCTCAGTCGGGTGTACTGAGGGTTTTTCCAAAATGGTTTTCCATTCTCTCCCCCATGAAAATTTGGGTACACTTCCTCTAGATGTAACTTTTCTAATCCCTAAAACCATTAGCGTAATTAGTACATGAGCGTATAGCCCGAACAGGTAGTAATGCACGGTGATAAAAAAAATAGTTTATCGGGCCAATTATAGCCGAGTGTATCATTGTGTGAGTATAAGTGAACTCCCTCTTACCAGGTGGAGCCCTACATCTACACGACACCGGCCTGGTGTCCACGGACTATGTCATGAACCTGACCTACCGCAGCGGGCTGTTCATGTGTACTACCGACCCCAGTGGGCTATTGCGTCTTCACTTCTTCGTCACCCCGGACACCTCCTGCGAGTGGGAGGAGCTCAGCGCAGTCAGAAGGAGGAGTGAAGATGTCGCAGAGTTTGACCATCGGCTAAGAGAGAACCTTACCATGGTCGTCGACAACCCACGAGGTTGGTCAATGGTTTACTCAAGTATTCAGGCAAGTAGAACGTCATCATGGTTGTTGACCACCCAAGAGGCTAGTCAATGTTTGACTCAAGGGCTCAGTCAGGTTAAATATCAGCATGGTTGTTGAAAACCCACGAGGCTGGTCAATGTTTGAATCAAGGGCTCAGCCAGGTAATATCTTAGCATGGTCGTTGACAACCTACGAGGCTGGTCAATGGTTAACTAGGGTGCATTTGGATCCTAAACGATTTCTGAGGTATCCTGAGCAAATAAGTATCTCAGGTACATTTGTAGCAAGTTTCACAGACCCTAACAACACTCTACGATACGCCACTGTTTGTTAAAGTATCATTATTTTGACACGGGAATCCAATAGTAACCTTTATCTACCTGTTCCAGAGAGGTATCCGAACATAAACGCGGCCTGGCAAAAGTTCTCGGGATTGTTCTCAGTCGTGAACGGTATGGTGACGTACAAACCCCTGTTCGAGGAGTACTACTACCAGACTCTGCAAGAGTTCCTTGACGACGGGGTCGCCTACGTAGAGTTGAGAGGAGTTCTACCGGATGTGAGTAGACCTGCTGCCTATTTGGATTGGTCCAGCTATCAAAAAGTTAGATATGTTTCTCACATCGGTGGGTACTCGGACAAAGGATCCAATCTCATTATGTATTGTTCAACACTGACGTAAATTTTGGGTTCAAATCCCGGCTAGGTGTAATGATGTAGGATTTTCCTAAATTGACCTTCATTACTCCCCTAAATTTGATTTTCCTTGTCGTTTCCCCACTATGGCAATGCGGCTTGATTGGACGGGTAGTATTTATCTTAATTATGAAATATTATTGTTAGGTGTTCTATCTTACAACAGGTTCATTCCTTTAGTCAATCAGCTTAGAACGCTGACTCCTTCAGCTCCCAAAAATTTCCTATTTCCTTCAAGTCATCCAAAATTTGAATCCTCCTTCTTCCTAAGCTCCCTTTTCCCCTCAACCTTACCTTCTATGACGTCATGCAGAGGACAGTTCCTCTCAAGGATGTGGCCGACCCTGTTTACTTTGTACCGAAGAATCACACCCAAAATGGTTCTCTTCTCACCCACCTTTCTTAGGACTTCATTTGTCACCCTGTCTGTCCACCTGATCTTTTATATTCTAACGATTTATTTATAAGCTGATGCCATTATGTTTAGTTATCCTACTTAATTATGCAACCCAAATCCTCGTTATGAGAAGGGCTAGCTATAAGTGAACATTTCAGCATTCCCCCAGAACTAAGATTGAAAACTCATGTTAAAAAAATTCTTAGCTAAATTATCCAGTTCTTAAACAAGGTTACAGCTTAGTGGTTAGCACACATGGTTATGGCTAAAACTGCATGATCTGTCTTTGAAGAACCAAGCTAGCTTTTTTTATAAGCTACCCCACATCTTAGTACCCGCCCCGTCCGGGCTATCAGCATATAATTTTGCTAATGAGATAGTGAGTGATATGAGTGCTAATATTTTAGAGGAAAGTGTATCAGCACTAGCATTGAAAGGAGAGAGGGAAAATGATATAGGAAAAACAACCCTTAGAACACTAAACTTGTATTCGAATCATGATCTCTCCGTCATCGGAAGTCCAGTATATTGCGACATTCGAACACCGAAGCGGGTCACTCTTTTGTGGTTGGATCTCAGGTTTATGATCTTGATGGCACCGTACACTCTGGACTCGAGGTGATGAGGATCTACGAGGAAGTCACCAGGAGGTTCCAAAACAACAACCCCGAATTCATCGGGGCCAAATTTATTTACGCTCCTTCGCGCCGGGTGGACAACGAGACGATGGACAGGTACCTCAACATGACGCTGACCTTGAAAAATACCTTCGGCAGTTTCTTGGCTGGGTTTGACCTTGTAGGTCAGGAGGATCGGGGAAGGCCACTCAAGGACTTTGCTGAAAAACTTCTTCAGTTTCCCGAAGACGTCAACTTGTTCTTCCACGCTGGAGAAACGAGTAAGTGGAATAAAGTTTTAACTCCACAGGATCAAATATCAATTAGCATCAATGGAACCAGAACTCAGAACTGTCTGGGTGCACTACCAGTGGCGTGTCGTGGTCTATTGCCAGTGCAAGCAGAGTAATTTTAAGATGTACCTGTGAGTTATCACTCATTTGAACACTCATAAGCCATACAAATCGAAAGTAAACTCCCATGTGAGGTATTTAGAGCAGAACCTTTTTATTATTGGTCAAATGGGAAACCTGATGGGTGATAACATTTCATAATTAAAGTTTTAACAATTTCTACTTATCCTGTAAACATTACTCACCACGCCACTCCCTACCTTTGATGGAAAATAAACAAAGTAACTAGGGCTCCACGAGTACTCGGATTCCGAGCTTCGAGACGAGCTTTTCAGGAAAGCTCGAGATAGAAAGTTTTGTAGGCTCGACAGTTTCAAGCTTCCTCTTGGCATATGTGAAAATCAATTTTCAAAACACAATGGTAAGTATAACCTATTTAATTTGGAAGATATCGGCAGTTTCACTTATAAATCTCTCGGTAACTTAAGAAATCTTTAAAATTAATATCAAATTTTACAATACCAACGTAAAGATCTTTAAAACTGCTTTCGACCAGTAAAGTAATTCAATATTTCGTCCATTATGGATTAACCTCGTTTGAAGTTACAATAGCTAATTAGAGCACTAAATACTTGAACACGGTCCTTTTCTAAAATTATAATTTCTGTTAACATAAAAATTTTAGATTGAGAATACATATTAATTTTATTTGAACTTAAGATATTTAAAACTTGTATTAATACGTTCACTACAAAATTAGCTTTAGTTATAAAACTATGTCTAAAACTAGTGTTATTCAACATTGCAAAACCAAACTTGCCATATTTGAATAAAAATTTATCACAATTTTATTTTACTTTATTTATTATTTCATATCGTTTACAAGAAATATTATTTTAACCATCCTGTTTTTCATTTTAAATTATGAACATCAACTTTCAAAGCATTAAAAATTGAATTAAAGAAAATTGTAGTAAGATCATTTCTATCGAGAGTCCATATAAGGCGCATGTGCACTGGCGCATAGAGGAATGGAATTGGAACAGCAGAAGTGACCATGCGCGATTATTACGTTCATGACTAAGAAACGAATTACGAAACATTTCAAATCTTTTAACGTTGCTCACTATTCTTACGTTTTATTTCAGAGTAATTTAAACTTACGGATGTTTATTTTAGGGAAATATCAGTTCATTAAAACTTTGCTGGACTCATTTTAATTCAATAAAAAATATGTTTTTAAAAAGTGATGGTTTTATTTATATATAAATAACACAAGTGATCAAGAAATTAAATGCCCAATTCAAAAGTTGTTTCATTTGGTTTTATAGTTTACGCCAGTGTATTTTTTAGACTTCACACAGTGCTTTAAAAATAAATTACAGGATGCTATAAATTAATAAAATCGATAAAAGTTTATATTTTTTCATTATTAGTACAAATACATAGGCATATAAAGTAATAAAACCGAACATTTGAAGATAATGGAAGATTTTGAGAGCTGTGATGCGACATCAACAGTTGATACATTGACAAATAAAGTTAATACACCAGTATGGAATTTTTTTACAAAATTAGACAAAGTGTAAAAAAAAGACTAAGTGAAAAAAATGCAAGGACATACTGGAAACTCCCACTGGAACCACAATCAGCCTGATTCGTCACCTCAACCTACATCCAAACAATTTAGCGAGCTTTAATAATTTGAGAAATGAAAAATCCAGTTTAAACTTAACCCAACAATAAAAAGAGAAGAAAAAAATAGTGATATAAATAGGCAAACACCTATAGATGGTATGTTTTCCAAGTCAACTGTACTTTCCTCTAAAGATAGTTCTCGTAGCAAGGATATAGCAATGAGTATTGGAAAGATGATGGTAATGGACTACCAACCATACATATTTGTTGAGGATCAAGGCTTTAATCAATTTTGTGCCACCATAGGTCCAAGGTATAAACTTCCTTCAGCAACAAAATATTCAAGAAATATCATAATTAATAACCTATATGAGGAGCAAAAGCGAGCACTGAAAATAGAAATTAGTAGAGATGAAGAACAGGGCTTATACTCACGCGCTCTAACTACAGATATCGAGACATCCCGAGATATGGAAGGCTATATATCTTTGACATGACACTATATGACAGCCGAGTTTAACTCAAAACATTTTCTTGAAATTTCTCAATTTCCAGGTAGTCACACTGGTGAAGATATTAGGTCAAAACTGGATGATTTGCTCCAGTCTTGGGTTCTTAATCAAATGACTGTACCCATTTATGTTGTGTCAGACGACTGTACCCATTTATGTTGTGTCAGACAATGCCAGAAATATTCTAAGTTCCCTGTCTTGTACAACATTTCAACATGTCCCATGTTTTGCACAGTCTCCAGCTTGCCATTGCTGACGCAAAGAAAGTACTTATTATTATTATTATTATTATTAATTAGCACCGCGTCTTACTACCCGTTCGGGTTATACGCTTAAGTACTAATTACGCTAATGGATTAGGAATTGGGAAGGTTAAATAGATGAAAACCATTCAGGAAAAACCACCCCCAGTTCACCCGACCGAGATTCGAGCCTCGATCTCCCCGTCCTCGGCGGTCGAGCTCAACATGACTAGCGCGTTAGCCAACTACGCCACCGAGGCGGGTAAGAAAGTACTTAGTATCACAGATGTGTTGGCTACTGCGTGTAATATAGTTACCTATTACAGTCATAGCTCTGTTGCAGAGAAAGTTTACAGAGTAAGCAACAACAGCTTGATTATCAACAATATAATCTAATTTAAATGGTTGATACAAGATGGAACAGTGAGTTTGCCAGGCTAGCCCGGCTTTTGCAACAGAAAGAGCCTGTAATGGCAGATTTAGTGCAAAATGGGAAGGGTGGTCTCTCGGCTAAGGAATCAAAGATGGTTGAAGATTTAGTTAAAGTGTTGCAACTTATTTATCATGCCACACATGAAATGTGTGTAGATAAGCTGCCTACACTGCCAACGAAAATTCCAATTCATTATGGAATAGAGAATGTTATAAATAAACACATTGAAAAAGGTGAAGCAAGCACAGCTTTTGTATTTACTAAACGTCTTAAGTAAGTACTTTTATCAAGATTTGCAGGCTATAGATACTGCGAAGTTTCTCGAAATGCTATGATACTTGACCCTAGATTCAAAGCAATACTTCTGGATGCACATGAAAAATATTTAGGGATGCGTGAAAGTGTACAAAAAATTAAGGAAACAGTCAAGCCTAATATTTACCAAGAAGCTGGCCAGACCAGTGCTGTAAAATACTCCAAGAGAATTGAAAATGTATCATTTGTCTGCTTTTACGAGATGTATGAAATACACATGTCTACCTCAGGTAAGCTAACTTTTTAAAAGTGTATGCTTTATTGCCTAATAATTTACACTTCTTGAAAGTTTTTCGTCCAAATTTGTATTCATTTATGTCTTCGTTTTTCTTTATCACAGATAATCATAGGGATGCTGAGTTTTACCAGCTTAAGATGCTTTTGGCTGAACCCAACTTTCCCCGAGCTGACAATCTATGCCTTTGGTGGATTAGAAATAGACACAGCTTTAATCGATTGGCACCATTAGCCAGACATTATCTGGTGGTTCCAGCCACTCAAGTAGCCAATGAGAGGCTGTTGTAGACAGAAGGAAACATCATTTCTTTGCGTCGAGAGAATATTTTATCTGAACATGCTGAGCAATTATTTTTCTTGCTTGCGAGACTTTAAACTTGCTAAAAAATTTAATTGTAGAGACACAAGGCTGAAATAATTATTTTATTATCGTTATATTTATGAACTTTTTTGTGTTGGTGCCATTTTAATATAATATGAGTGTTGAAACCATTTTAATAATTTTTACTACTATATTTTTATTTGTGTGTTCTTAATTTTAAATCATGTTTTTTTTAAAGATAGGTGCTAGTTAATTTAAAAAACCATATTTAATTTTTTTTAAATCCTTTTTATATATTATTTACCATTTATAAATGTCATTGTGGTGAACGTTTTCATATATTTAAAAAAATATTTACATAACACTTGACATTCTAAATTTATGAATATACTCGAACTCTACTCGAACTTGGGAGCTTTCATAAATACTTGGCTTGAGTTCAACTCGACTGAAAAAACCCAAGCTTGCAGACCCCTAAAAATAACATAAAAATACCACTTAAGTTGGGATCCGAGATAACTCGAGCTGAGGGTCAATGTTTTATTCAATTTTTAAGCCAATAAAACCTTTCTTAGCCATCATAAATCAAACATCGCTTTAGAAGATACGTTTAGTTTAATTTTCTACAAATAGTATTATCAACGGTTCTTGAATATTTGTCACGAGCCTAAGGTCATTTTACAAGGAGATTCTCTCTTCATTTAAAAAAATACTTGTCAAATTATAGGATACTTGTAACAACTATTTGAGATCGGTTGAGATTACTATGAGTTGAAAATAAACTAAACATATCTACTGAAGCAAAGGTTTAATTTTTTTACGTCATAAAAAAGTTTTTATGCCATAAGAACTGTCAAAATATGAGCTTTAGCACGCGTTCCTTTTTTATTCCATCATAACTTGGAACTAAGCAGATGGAGAAGTAATCATCGTGTTTCTTCAGATTGGCAGGGTATGACAGACGAGAACCTTATAGACACCCTTATGTTCAACGCCACCAAGAGGATAGGTCACGGATACGCCCTTCTCAAACATCCTCTGGCCCTGAGAGAGGTCAAGAGAAGGGGCATAGCACTGGAGATCAACCCGATATCCAACCAAGTAAGTCTTCAGGCGGGGCTGTAAGAGGAAGTTACAGATCAAGATTAAGACTTGCCGCCACCGTACTTTAAACGTTCCATACTGGGAACGAGAATTTGATATAGTCCATGCTTGGGACTTATTTCCTGTTTGGCTACCAAACTGGTACCACCACTTTTGCAGGTATCAAGATCAACTTTACTTTCACGTAACGTCTTCATCCTAAAATATTTTTCAGCACGTGGCTGGATGATTTTAATAAAATGGCTATTTCCTTCCACCTTGCTTCTTTACATCTTTTATTTGCTTGAATGCTTCTCCTCTCACTTGCACACTTGCAGTTATCTTCTATTCATATCTCTTTCTTTATCTCCCTGTCCTTCTTTTTCCTACATAGTTCATCTCCATTACTCTCCTTGGAATTCTTTCTTCACACCATTCTTCTCCTCTCACTTGCACACTTCCATCTCCCTGTCCTTATTTTTCCATCACTTTCCTTGGAATGCTTTCTTCACACCATTCTTCTCCTCTCACTTGCACACTTCCATCTCCCTGTCCTTATTTTTCCATCACTCTCCTTGGAATTCTTTCTTCACACCATTCTTCTCCTCTCACTTGCACACTTGCAGTTATCTTCTATTCATATCTCTTTCTTTATCTCCCTGTCCTTTTTCCTACATAGTTCATCTCCATTACTCTCCTTGGAATTCTTTCTTTACACCATTCTTCTCCTCACACTTGCCGTGTTGACGTTGTAGCCACATGATGGCTGTTGACAGGGACACGTGGTACAGCTATTTTTTTCTTTTAAACGTGAATGGTAACTTCTCCCCAGGAAAATATTTAGGTTTTAATGAACGTCACATAAAGGTAAAGTTAATTGAATCGTGACGCCTAACATTTAAAAAAAACACGAGGATAACCTTTACTTTACGATAACGTTAAGTTGCTCGTGATCCTAGCAACTTTACGATAACGTTAAGTTGCTCGTGATCCTAGCATTACGGTTCGGCAAAGCTCTGCTTACATTGGAAACACTCCACGACACGCCGCTGATAGTTTACAATCTCACCCAGGTACTGATGCTGATTGAGGATCTGCGGAACCACCCTGCGGCCGCCCTTTTGGCCGACAACTACCCCGTGGTCATCTGTCCTGACGACCCGTCCTTCTGGGGCGCTAAGGGTCTCAGCTATGACATGTACGAGGCCTTCATGGGGATGGCGGGGGTCGAGGCGGACTTGAAGTTGCTCAAGCAGCTCGCCATTAATTCTATTGAGTGAGCATTATGTTAGATGAGTATCCTAGAAACTAGAAACTCAGTAACTAACCAGTGGCAACGAGGTATGGTTAATCCAGCAATATGGCTTTGTATCATTTACTCTGGATCCTTAGCGCAGTTCACTTAAATCAACCACCTTCCCCGTTTCCCTGAATCATATAGTTTAGATCAGGGGTATTCAACATGAGGTACCTGAGGCTACCCAAAACATCTTAGATCATACGTAAAATTTAATATACAAATATATATGTATGTACACACACTAGTATTTATGTATACATACAGTAGTATTTAAGTCTGAAATAGTAATAATTATTAATGTAAGATGACAATATAGTAATTAAATGAAAGAATAGACTGATATAGATAAAAATGGAATAAATGAGCATCATGGTTTCCCAAATAGCACCCTGGTTCACCAAGCTATGCCACCAGAAGTGGTTTATTTTCATTATTATGTCACTCCTGTACAGGCGATAGCTTATCCTTCAATATTTAGCTATGTAATAGAAGCATTATCACCTTTAAGATACCGTGTTTTTTATTTTCAAGTTTTTTCTTCTGCCGATACAAAATTAAAACATTATATCATATTAACATATTTGTTTCTATTAGCCTAGCAGTTTTGAGACACCCCCCACCCCATACTTTGCAACCATTTCCCTGACCCCTATTTTTTATTTACAAACTTTTTCAATTTTTATGTTATCTGGGTTTATCCTTTTACTAATTTTCCAAATTTAAACTTTCTTCCGCAATGAAAGGTGAATTTTCTAATAGCGTTGGAGAAATTTCAAGCTAATGCACCTTCCGCAAACCACTTTGGCTCTCACATTGCCATTTTGAAAATTTAAAAACTTATTTGGCTATC
The DNA here is from genome assembly GCA_902155825.1 of Timema genevievae. Classification (NCBI taxonomy): domain Eukaryota; kingdom Metazoa; phylum Arthropoda; class Insecta; order Phasmatodea; family Timematidae; genus Timema; species Timema genevievae. The sequence goes on along the minus strand of CABFWO010005602.1, from coordinate 6,185 downwards.
TGGTATAGTTCTTTTACATGCCTGCATAATTTCAATTTTCAACCACACAAAAAATAGCGTTAAACATTAGTTGTATCAATTTCAAACTGTTACACTTCCCATTTAACAATTTTGAAATTCCATTTATTCAGACATGATTCTGATATCTGGGGAGATATATTTACTTACATGCCAAATTTCAATTTTATTCCACATCGAGAAGATTTTTTTTCCCTATTGGCTTAGAACATTTTGAAACCTCATTTCTTGGAATCAATTTTAAAATTTCACTTTTTTTTTATTAATGGGGGTGATCATCCTAACGGCTTGTAAATATTTATATTTTCAACCATACTTTTTTTTTAGTATCTGAGATTCTTAGCTCTCTTATAGTCTAGATCTTAATTTTTTTTTAACTTTCATACTTTTCTATTTATCTGCAAAATCTATATTTTATAACGTACTAAAAGTGGGTTTTTTCTATAATTTTCAAAATTTCTTCCCATCCTCCATTTAAATACCTCCCCATCCACCATCTTATTTTGTAATTTCATTTTTTTAAATTGGGCTTTTGGTGTGGTCTCTTTAACATTTCACCATATTTCAATTTTTTGCCCCATCGATTGTTGGTGGATAATTTTAGTTTTGGAAAGTTCCAGCATTGCCCATTTTCCGTACCCCCATTTTGAATTTCAAATGTTTAATCTCTTCAGGTCATTTGAAATTGACACTTTATATTTAGTAAAATCTTCTACTGTACCTATCAAAAACTTATTTTTAATTTTGGGATTTTTTAAGAGGAACCTCTTTTTCTTTTAGTGTCCTTCATTTTTAAATTTAAAAATGTTCAGACGTTCTTTAGGGGTTGGGGTGGTACTTACAACCGCCCAACAAATGTCAATCGTCTACCTCATTAATAAGTAGTTTATTATATAAGTTTTGATGGCTTATTTTTTTGAGCCTCTATTTTAATTCACCATCTCCCACTTATAAAGATAAAATATATAACAATAATTTTGTTATTTTGAGTATTCCCTCTACATTTCTGCCAAATTTAGTTTTATACCTTTCATAAAGGGTTTTTCTAATTATATATGCCTTCGCTCCCCTCCCCTATCTTCCACTTGGGTCCAAATTGAAGATCAATTGATTCGAATCTAAAAAAAAAGAAGACGGGATCATGTTTACAAACCTTGAAACCCTCCAAAATTTCTTAAAAATTCGACGGGAAATAACAATTTTTAAAAATGTAGATACCCTTTAGGTATAGATTTAAGGTAAGCTGACTAGAATTTCGAAAAAAAAAACTTACAAAATTGTTGTGTTTAACAGTATTAGAAACCACCCGGAATCGAATTCCAGCACGATCGGTCAAACTTTATTTTTTTGGCCCATAAGGTAAAAATGGAGTCATTTTGGGACCATGAGATTCAGCTCTTTTTCGAATTTTGCAAGTTTAGGATTTTTCACTTCATTTTAGGGTTTACAGGCAACTCCACGCCAAATTTCAAACTTCTAACTTGCCGGGAAGTACGAAAATAAACCTCTGGAAGGAAAAACAGACGGACATGGTATGGGTTTTATATGATAGATATATTATGTCTTGATAATCAGGGGAAAACTTATGGTTAGCCACAATAGGCCCGAGCGGAAGTACATGCGATATGAGACAGCCATTTTCTCACTCTCTTTCTCACTCTCTTCCTCCTAGATGTAGATTTTAGATTATTCATGACTAGCATTATCCACCAGTAGTTTTGGAGGACGTTGAAGAGAAATTATATCTGAGCATACGCGAACAAAAGAGGTTGAATACCACTAATTAGTGCCGGCCTAATATCTTATAATTGAAAAGTCTTTTTTTTATTTATGTGATATAATTACATTTAACACTAAAGTTATTAATGGTTTATATTAAGATGGGGTGCTAGTGAGCGTGAGCTTAGGGAAATATTTTTGAAGTTTTTACAGCATAAACATTTTTGGCCAAAATAAATCAAATATTTCTTCTATAGAAACATATAGTTTAGTTTTCTGTACATGCTGATCTCAACAGTCCTTGAATATCTGTCAAGGGTGTCCTAGAATTTAATGACAACTTTTTCTCTTAATCTAAAAAGATTGTCACCAAATGCCACCATGTTCATGCCAGATATTCAAAAACTGTTGAGATTAGCACGTGCAGAAAACTAAACTATTTGTTTCTATAGAAGAAAAATTTGATTTATATTTGTTCAACAAATGTTTATGTTATAAAAACTGCAAAATTAGCGCATAAATTCGCGTTCACTAGCACCCAACCTTAAGGTGTAGGGGTGAGAAGGTAAGGCAAGAGGAAGTTCACCCAAATTATTGTGCCAGAAAAGCTGAACAAACCACGGTGATAAGTCCTATGTAAAAAAAAACAAACCCAAATACATCCAATTCGAGATTCGAGCCTTAGCCACTCCATCAATGGTGATACAATCTCTCACGAGCCTGACATCTTAGGATACGTGACAACCAGTTCTGTTGGTTGTATAATCAAAGTTCATAGATAAATATTAAAAACATATCTTCCGAGCTGATGAATTATTTCATCGGCGTCCAAGATTTCATCAGGTGGCGAGAATATCAACCGATCAAAGAATACCAAGTTCAATTCTTATCAGGCCCCAATTTGATAATGGCTTGTTGTATTTTAAATTTAGCTATTTGTCTAAAGTGACAAAGAGATAGATAACATACAAACAATAACATTTGTCCCTTTACTTTGGAACCAGGTACAGTTCAATGTCCACAATGGAGAAGAAGAGAGCGATGGAAATGTGGAGCCAACGATGGTCTCGTTTCTTGGACAAAATCCTGGCGAACTACAACTCTTCTTTATACGAAGAGGACGTTAACAGCGGAACATCGGCTGCTATCGATAATATCAACTCCACATCATCTGTTCTAAGCAACAATAACAGCAGCAATGCCCATTCCGTGTCAGCCGTCAGTTCTAATTCTGAGGCAGAAGATCTGGTTGTCACTCAGATCATTGGATAGATTGTGGTCTACTCTGAGGCAGAGGATCTAGAATTCACCCTAAGCATCATAAATTGCAGTTCCTACACTACAACAGAAGATCTTGTTCTTACCAAGATCATTTGATAGATTGCAGTCTACTCTGAGACAGAAAATCTAGAATTCACCCTAAGCATAATAAATTGCAGTTCCTACAGTGCGAAAGAAGATCTTGTTGTCATCAAGATCATTGGATAGATAGATTGCAGTCTACTCTGAGACAGAAGATCTGGTTGCCACCTAAATCATGATAATTACAGTTACTACTTTGTGACAATATCTGGTCATCCCCCAGATCATATGACTTTGAAACATATAAATATAAATTTAGCTATTGAATATTTATAGCAGATGGACATGTACAAGTAGTAAAAACATATATTTGTAGTTAATTATATATTAATATATTATCTTTCAGAAATTCCTTGTCCAAATTGAGACCTCTAGCATGTCCTATCAGCAACCTGCTTTATTCTTTAATATCTTAAAACATCGTCTTTATAACTTTTTTGAAGTCATCGAACAATTGTTATCATAGACTTCCTGGTCCCTTTCTCCATTCAACTTTCACTTTTTGGACATATTAACTAATTATTTTGTATCCACAAATGACTTAAAATATTTCTGAAAATGAGAAAAATATTATTAAAATTTTCAGAAAATCTAGGAAAAAAGTGTCGACTTCATCAGATGTCAACGAAATTCAGAAAACATATAACTTTTAAAGCCAATCTAAAAATTTTAAATTAAATTATTCAAATAGATTTAAAATACACACAACACCTCATAGTAACGTCTTATTTCATCACACTTGGAAAAATAACTACAGATAAAGTATAAAAACTACGACCGAAATAAATGTTTCTACAGTAAAAAGAAGTTAAAGAATTCAATGAACAGATTTTTTAAAATGCTTGTTGGTGATTAAGCTTAATGTGTATCAAAATCAAGTACTAGTTTCTACTTTTATTAGTTTAAACGCTTTAACACATGGGTTATTTAACAACTTAATTTTGTAGCTATCTGCTTCAGGAGTCTTGGGGTAAACTGCTCATCTCATCCAATACTCACTGGATCAAATCGGGTTGAGGTCAAAAGATTTTAATCATTATCATTGTCATAATCATAATCAACTGTTTCCAGCTTGTGGCTAGGTCGGTTTAATAGAATGTCTCCATCTTTCTCTATCTTTTCATAATTCTTCCTCCTTTAGTTGCATCAAGCTTTCTCCTCTCACTTACACACGTTCTGTTATCTACTCCTACCATCTCTTTCTTGGTCTCCTTAGCTATTTTTCGTATTTTTAGTTCATATTAGTGTAGTGAAACCAGCTTTGGTGGCCGTATGGTCAAACGTGCTACTCTCGCAGTAGACTAGACTGCCAATGACGAGGAGATCGTGATTCAAATCTCAGTCACGTGAACTGACTTTTTTCCAAATGGTTTCCCACACTCCATCTACAAACATTCTGATACATTTCTTATAAATATTACCTCCTTAATCCATAAAAACCTTTAGAGTAATTATTATTATTATTATTATTATTATTATTATTAGCACCGCGTCTTACTACCCGTTCGGGTTATACGCAGAGTAATTAGTATATAAGCGTATAGCCAGAACGGGTAGTAAGCAATGTTGCTAAAAATAAAAGTGAGCTATGTAAATAAAACTGTAAAAGGGTGTCAAAGATTAGATTAAAATGAGTGATCAAGGTTAACTATATTTAAATCTGTTTTTACTTTATAATATTAATATTTTAACTGTGCAAATTTTCAACCTTGAAACTATAATACATCTTTACGTTTTATAGTCTAAAAATTTAGGAACAAAAGTATTGAGACCGCACAGATTGAGGAAGATAATTTAGAGCTTATTCAAACAACATATTATCTCACACCACCGCAACATTGTTTGGTTTTATGTTAATGCAAAAAAAAAAAACTCAAGCAGCTAAGTCTAATTCTATAAAGACCTTTGGGGACTTTACAAAGTTTACAATTTATAAAATACTTGTGCAAAAACAATATTTTTAATTTCACTCAAATGTGTGTGAACATATTATGTTGATAAAATGTGATTAGTTGCATTGCCGCAAATAGGAGCTTTCATTTGATACCAAACTTGGTTACATTACGAATTAAGTGCTGCTATTTGATTAAAACCATGTACCATATTTGGCGGCCATTAAAAAAAAACTGGCGAAATTCAGGTCATTACCCAAGATGAAAAACATCTCTAGACACATATTTAATGATATCTGAAAAGAAACACTCTATAAGCAAATTTCCAACAGGACATGAGCCGGCTCCTAGACTAAGTCTAGAGATAAGATTTCACGTGTAGCTGAGTTAGAATTTTGCTTTATTTTTAAAAAAACCTTAACCCCAGTTCTTATAACTAAGCTATTAATATCTACATTATATTTGTAAATTGTAAATTGATGAGTTGAATTTCTAAATAAGATATTATATATCATTATTTTATTACACCTGCTGTCCAGGAATGTTAAACTGAAAATATACAAAATAGTATTTTTACCGGTCGTTCTTTGCGGGTGTTAAACGTGGTCTCTTACCTTACACGAAGAAAAATAAAATAAGGCTGTTCAAAAAACAGGGTTCTTGGGAAGATATTTGGTCCAAAAATGAATGAGAATACTGGGGAATGGAGGAAGTTACATAATTAATAGTTTCAATAACGTTGCATAATCAACTCCACTACAACAAGACAATAGACATTTAAATAAGCTTATTTAAATGGTTTGGTGTGTTTCCAAGTCAACCATCACATCATCATCACCATTATTATTATCATCATATGTTTCCAGCCTGTGGTCGAGTCAGTTTGGTAAAATATTCCCATCTTCCTTTGTCCTTTCACCACCCTTGCACTTCTATTCGATTTTATTTTTTACCTCTCGTATTCGTACACTTGTCAGTGGCATAACAGATTAAGCTTGGACCCCACAGCAAGATTTATTTTCGGGACCCCTTTTCCGAGTCGTTTAACACTTTTAACAATGCTATAAGAAATAATTAATAGTCCTAAATAATAATAATAATAACAATGATTATTATTATTAGCACCACGTCTTACTACCTGTTTGGGTTATACGCACTTACGCTAATGTGTAATGGTAGGGTGATTGTGAGATG
>CABFWO010005601.1:22183-45501 GCA_902155825.1 Timema genevievae | reverse complement strand
GGGGTCGATAAAATATATCTCATTTATACTAGAGCTGGGTCGCGAAACCACCGTTTCACAAATCCGAATCTTAAATTTGAATCGTCATTTTACTTGATCTCAAATTTGAATCCGAAACTTGAAATGGATTAATGGATGGACAAAAGTTGAAACAGAAAACAGAAAAAATTAGCGCTGCGTTAGTAAAGTGTTAGTTAATACAGTAATATACTAATGGTTTTAGGGATTAGGAAGGTTATATTTAAAGGTAATGTACCCACATTTGCATGGAGGGACAGTGGAAAACCATTTTGGTAAAACCAGCATTGGTACACCCGATTGAGATAGAACCTCGATCTCCTCGTCATCGGCAGTCTAGTCTACCGGGAGGGTAGCACGTCAGACCATGCATCCAATATTTAAATAGTAGTGATAGAATCCTTAATTTCTCAAACCCTTGAATCCTAAGGATATTAGAGACTCAAGGATTAGAGAAATATAGGATTAAGATTTAAAAAAAAAGGTTTTTATTTTTTCCAAATTTTGGATTGTAATTTTTGTTTGATAGCTCTAATACTGCTTATTGTTGATTATAGGACGAACTTAACAACCAGACCCTAGAGCAGTAATTTCATTTTAGGTTTCTAATTTTCTTATAACGTTCAGAATCAAATTCAGGATCGAAGATTCAAAGGTAAAATAAAGATTGGGATTCGTAAAATAGAAGATTTAACACGATAATATATAATTAATAGAAACTGAATGCTAAAATATTTTAATATATTTTATAAGATACATATATTCATTTAAGTGTTAAATTCCTGCTCTGGGGTCTGACTGTTGAGTTCATCCTATAATTATAATCAGTTCTGAACCTCCAATAAATAACAATTAAAAATTTTAAACTTTTTTTTTCTAATCTTAAAACCAATATTTTCTAGTATCCTTAAGGGTTCAAGGATTAAAAGGTTCAAGGATTGAATGATTTGAGTTATCAAGGGTTAAAGGATTTGAATGTTCAAGGATTCGAGGGTTCAAGGATTCAAGGGTTCAAGGATGAAGGATTAAGGATTTGAAGGTTCAAGGATTAAAGTATTATAGGGTTCAAGGACTTGAGGTTCCCAACTATAATCAGTACTATTGTCCTCTTACGCAGACACCTCCAAAGACTGGCTGATGTGCCGCACGGGGATGAACGGGGACGCTCAGAGGCGTCGAAGCTGGACGGCCCTGGAAGACCTGACTAACGGCAACGACAAGAGGAAAGCGGACCGACAGAGGAGGTATCGCTTGTCTGAATCAACCCTCCCTGTTTCTTCGAGTAGCCTCTAGTAAGTCAGAGCATCGTTCTGCCCCTCTTAATTAGCACCACAACTGTGCACCACACCAGTCGCACCATCCAGCACCATGTGTGTCTTAGTATCGGGGTAATAAATACAATTAGGTAACGAGAAAATATATGAAAACTAGTTTAAGGCAGGGGTCTTCAACCTGCAACCCACTGGCTCTCGAACAATATAAAATTATTTCACGAGAAATAATGACAAATATAGATATTTTACTTATAATTACATTTTACGACTAAAATGCCCACCGATAGTTATTAGTTCATCTCCCATTCACCTTAGCGCTCGTATTCCTGTTCTAGCCGTACTACAATATATACTGAATCTATAATAACTGCACTAACCATTAAACCAAGTAGAGTGATATAACACAAAAGATAGATTAATATTTTTATAGTCCTATCTGTTTATTAAATTTAGTGAAAAGTTATTGTTTTCCATCCATTTAAAATTTGGTACTGTTTATAATTTTGTTTTTCTATTGGCGTGTTTAGCTTTTGGCAGTACGAGAAATAACAGTTCTAGTCCTTAAAAAGTCCTTAAATGTATGTTTTCATATGTCTGTAAGAATCCTGTTAGTTTCATTTACATACTATCTGTTATTTCATAAATTACTTTTGCTCTTTACACGAAGAAAAATGTTACGTTTTAATACAAATGTACTTTGAACTGTCAAATGACAACCCTAAAAGACAAGACAAATCGCGCTACCCCCTACTATGAAAAATCTAAAAATAAGAATAAACAAAAGAGAATTTACTTCACGAGAAATCCTAAATTTCACCTGTCAGAGACGAGCCCAGACCCTAATATGCTCATCATCGAGTTGATACGACTCTTGTCGGTACAGTATTGCGGCCTGTGGGCCGACAAGAGACAAAAATTTTGGCCCTTGGGCATTGAAAGGTTTAAGACCCCTGGCGTAAGACAAAGTAAGTAACAATTTTCTAGAAAGGACCTTTTGAAAATATATATATATATATGACCAACAATGAGAACTATTTACCAATTATGTTAATGTGCTAGATATGAGGACGGGTTAATTGAGAGGAAATGCACACACATTTATATGAAAAAGAGAGTGGAAAACGATGTAGTAAAAACCGGTGCTGTTAAGTCGGTATTCCAACTCCCATTTTTCTACTGTTCAACTCTACGACTCCTTCATAAATGTCTGGATAAATTAATTAGTAACTAATAACAAATTTACTACAGTAGAATTCTCCAACACAGATTACTTCATGGGAAGTTTCTATGACATTGCGAATTTATATTTGGATAAATTTGTCACCACAAATAACAAATATTGGTCCTAAATATTAATTAAAAAAGGATAAAATATTGTTATAATTATAACAAATTTTTATTTTGAAGCCGGAGTCGAAGTCTGTACATTTTTATCGACTCGGACTCCACAGCTCAGGCTACCCCTAAACGACTTGTATTTCCGTCAAAACTGGCGAATAAATGTTGGTTTCTCAACGAGACGTCTGTTGTTTTTATGTAGCATGAGTCTAAGCAGTCTGGACTCTGAGCAGGACGATCCATTCCTGGAACAAGGGGATTCCGCGGGCAGTTCGAGTCTCCTGGCCACTGAGACCTCTAGGGGGCGCCCCAGCAGGAACACCGGGGGGGCCTCCACCCACTCGCTCAACGAGGCGGACCTGCAGGTGAGGCGCTAGACCTGTCCGCCCCCCACACTAGTCTCTTAAAAGAGTAATAGCATGGGTATTCACCTGGATAGAGGAGGGTAAATCACACCCTCTCTGATACATGTCCAGGATTGAACCTTGGTCTTATTTGCATTATGACTACATCAACCTCTCCTCGCTCGGAACTCTTAAGAAGAGATCGAGTCGAATCCAAGTTCTAAATCTTAATATTCTAAAATAATAATAGTTAAATAAAAAAAAATTCAGATTAAAATTAAATACAAAATACATCTTTTCTTGACTTTTCAATTTGTAGTTTTTTTTATATTATTTTTTAGAGTTTTTATAGTGAAAAATAAATTAGGATTCAATAAATAGATAAGTTTAGTTTAATTTTATACATTTGTAATATAAAAAGTTCTTGATTATCTGTTGAGGGTTTCGCAGAATTTGAAAAACTTTTTCTTTTAATCTAAAAAATCCTGTTTAAGTCCACTGCATTCACAACAGATATAAAAGAACTTTGGATATCACCAAGCATAGAGAATTAAACTAATCGCAGCTACTGGAGAAATATAGTATTAATTTTAGTTCAAAAATATGTTTTTTGTTTAAAAAACTTTGAAATCAAAGATATTAGCTTGCGTTCCCCTCCGTCCCCATGTTACGGACCCGAGGAATTTGAAAAGCCCATCTCTGGAAAAAAACAAAAAAACAACCATTTATATGTAACCTATAAGAAACAGCGTTCAGTACCCAAAGGTACGGCATAAAGTTGTGATACGATCAGGTTGGCCACTAATTAGAAAAAACAGGAATGGAACTTTGTGCATCAAGAGGAAAAAAAACTGGCCAAAGTGCTTGAATTTTAACTTCTTTTGAGGCATAAAAATTAAAAAAAAAACACCTGTGATGGACCACTTTAAATAGCTTTTAGGGGTGATCTCTACAAAGAAAACCTCTTTTCGCTTTATAAGGTACATATTTGTATTATATTTGTAAGAAGGTCCAGGAAAGGTGGATAGAAACATATAAAAGGGAATGAAACACAGTTCACACTTTACACTGCTACCACTGAACAAAGAAGTAATGGTTGCCTCTTGAAGTAAATCTATCACTACCACCCAATCCCCCGACCTAGGTTTCATTCTATCAGAACTCATTCTAAAAGAGGAAACCAAAAAAACACTAAAGGTATAAAAAGTAAATTTGTAAACACTTATAGGACAGGATAGGGGTATCCAAATTTTGGATTTTTTTTCTGAGGGAGGATCATTCCCTATATCCAGGTAAGGTACTTATTAATGATACTTGCTCCATTATTAACATTTGGTGGCGTGTTGAACACATTAAAAAATTAAAATAAAAACTTTGAGAATAATTTGTTCAAAGTTTCACAACCGGCAGAAAAACCTTATAAAGAATTAGGAAGATTACTTTTTGTTTGTTTTTTTTCTGCCAGGAAAACAGTTAATTATATCGGGGGAATCTTTATTTTTAAAGTTTGAGGTGGTGGCCCTGTTTATAAGCTGCGCTGAGGTTGTATCCGTTCAAATCTTTGTCCCCAGAATGACTTCAACAAGATCGTGGCGAAGCGCGAGGCCGAGAGTCTCCGTCTTCTCCCGGCCAGACTCCCCCTCCAGAAGTCCGTGTCCACCCCCTCCATCGTCGCCGTGAGGGACATCGCCAGCGAGGTGGTGGTGGACGGGACGGAGCAGACTCTGCCTCCGTGAGTACTCGCACGTTACAACCTCTCTGTCTGTCAGGGTTCGAATCCCAGTCGGCTATACCCCGGGGTGGTTCCATGCCAAAAGTTTTCCCACTCTTTCCACCTTTCATACAAATACATGTACACTTCCTCTAAATTCAACCCTTCTCATCCCTAACACATTAGAGGGAAAAAAAACTCATGCGTGCTGTATTGGTCTGAAAATAGGCTTCCCCCTGAATATAAGCCGCAATCCGAACTTTCAACCACTTTAAGAGAGGGAAAAAAACAACAATATTTACTCTTAAAATAAGATCACTTTGAAGGAAATAAAAAAAATAATTATACAAAAAAAAATGAGGTCACTTGTAAATAAAAAAAAATATAGATACACAAAAAAATGTGACGAAGAAACTAATTTGGAAGGTTATGTTACTAAATTCAACAGCCATATTGTCTCAGTTGTAGACACAAATAAGATAATCGGATAATTAATAGATAATTAACTTTGCCAAGTTTAAGGGGCGATCAGTAACTTTCTCGATACATGTTGTTCTAACCATATCATACAGGTACAAAGTTTTATGTGTATTATCTAAGAGTGCAATTATAGGCCACGTTAGAGTTTTATGAAGGCCGTTTCTTGGAAAAAAAAGTGCGGCTTATTTCCAGGCCAGTACGGTACCCGAATGGTTAGTGGGAGATGGTGATAAAAAAATAAAGTAAAAAAACAAATCAATAAAACATTTACGTCAGCTGGCTGGTTTGTTGTTACCCAGGGGATGGACTTTTTTGCATGCCTTCTTTTTTCAACTCTCTGCTAACTTTACAAGTTTCATTTTTGTATTTCTGTTCAAATTATTGAATGAAAGCACTTCTGTCGCAGCTCAACTGTAATCTTTTATGAGACGCGCAGACTCGGTCTTCACCACGGATTTAAAAAAAAGGGTACTAAAAGGGCTGGATTCCATGAACATTCAAAGTTGGGTAACAGGGCGCACGACCCCACATACTCAACAGAAAACTCATCACAGTTTTTTTTTTCCATGTCAAATCGTGCTGTTAAAACTAAGCTCTGATATCACCCAAAGAATTACAATTGTGTTTTAAATGATTGCGTGAAAACTCCAGAGCTCAAGTTAAAACATTTCGTTGTAAGATATGAGCTGGTCTTGCGTGCCTATGAAAGTTTACAGTACTTTGCTCGCTGACATTCAACGTAGTGCTCACTTTGCTTGGCTTCCACGTGACCTATTTGTGTGCATTCAGATCAACGCTACTTTATTTTTACCATCACTATTATTAGAGTCACATGTTTGTTTCATTTCATGGTTATTTGAAACCAGGAGGCTGGGGGTGCAGTGTCCATCATTTTGATGTAAGCGAACTCGAATTGAGTACATAAAAATTCCCTAAGTCGAATTGAAGTTCAAATATTTTTTTTTTCAATGTTTGGGTCAGATCCACTATTTTACGAATCCCAATCTTGTATAAAATCCCAAATATAAGAGGAAATATAATATAATAATATAAAATACAAATATTAATTAAATGTTAACATTCTTTCTTATAATCACTTGAACGTTCATACCTTCAGTTGAGTGTTAAATTACTGTTCTGGGGTCTGGTTGATTTCATCCTAGAATTATAATTGGTTCTGAAATACCAATAAGCATTACTAGATCTTTAAAACAAATTACAATTGAAAAAAATTGAAAAATATTTTTTTTTAAATTCTTGAATCTCAAATATCCTTAATGATCCGAGTATTCACAGGCTCATACTTAATTTATTCTTCGTTTTTCAAATTTTTATAAATATTACACTGTACTTATTTATATAAATTTATAGGATAAAACATTTTGTTAAAATGTTTTACTAACAATTGTTTCAAATATTCCATTCCAATTTGATAGCTTTAGATATGGCCCCAGCATGCAATTCAATTACTTAAGATTCTTTCACAGTAATAATAATTGTGTAAGGTACCTTAATTTGCAACTCAGAATGAAAATAACTGAACATAAATTTAGGGTTTATCCGTCAATATTTTATTTACGTAGATTTGTAATTGTCGAAGCCAGAATATATATATATATATATTTTTTTTTTCAAAGTTAAGTCCAAGTTTTTAAGCTTCACTTTACACCCCCCTACTGGTACACATAGTATGATTTTTAATGACGGTAGCCTCGGCCGTGGTCTTCAAAATAATAGTTCTTCAGGCTTTGAGCACCCACCCTTAGGAGACTCTGGTTCGTGTCCTGGCAGCCTCAAACAATTACTCTTTATCTTGTATAGATAATTGATTCAATAAGGTAGAATTTTCCTCCTCCTGTAAAAAGCATGTGACTCTGATTAATACTTTTTTTTTAAATTGTTGTTTGCTTGAGTTTGTTATTGTGTTGGTATGTCGGGGGGCAGCTGCCTGCGCCCCAGTNACCCCCCTACTGGTACACATAGTATGATTTTTAATGACGGTAGCCTCGGCCGTGGTCTTCAAAATAATAGTTCTTCAGGCTTTGAGCACCCACCCTTAGGAGACTCTGGTTCGTGTCCTGGCAGCCTCAAACAATTACTCTTTATCTTGTATAGATAATTGATTCAATAAGGTAGAATTTTCCTCCTCCTGTAAAAAGCATGTGACTCTGATTAATACTTTTTTTTTAAATTGTTGTTTGCTTGAGTTTGTTATTGTGTTGGTATGTCGGGGGGCAGCTGCCTGCGCCCCAGTGGAACGGAGAGCGAGACGGAAGAGGAGATATTGGCCTCGGCCAAACACTTAGTACCCTCTACCATTCCCATTTCTCTAGACGCGTTCCTTACAGAGTAAGTAGTCTCATCGCTGACCGTCACGGCGGCCGCTGCTTTGGTTAGACTACCTGCGAGAGGGGGAGGGGGGTGGTTAGCGGGAACAACTCCGGAGCCAAGAAGTCTCGACTGCTAGCAGGGCTGACACACACATTTACTAACAAGGGGAAAAGTGGGGAATTTTCTTGTAAAAAAAATACAAAATTGTAAATTAAAAAAAAAGTTGTTAATTTATTTAATTACAAAATTAAAATAATAGAAAAATTGCGCCAAAAAAAAAACTAGAAATGGATCAAATACATTATTTTATCAATCCGAATCTTTAATTTGAATGTTGGAAAAATTATGAACATAAGATGGAATAGAAATATAATGGCATAATATAAAAAAAGTGATGATAAATTGAATTAGTGTCTAATGGCTTGTAAATGTATAATAACAAGACAGTGTAGAAACACTGTACAGTGATGAAAAGAACGTGATAGTGAAGGAAGACAACCTGAAAGGAGAGTTAGGTTAGGACTAGATAGGGACAGACACACTCCTCTCTTTGTGTCTTTTCTTCTTAAACTATCGCACTATTACACTTCACACTTCTACGTTTACACATTGTTTTAAATTTTCAGAAAAATTCATTTATCGTTTGAAGAGACACATTGAAAATACGTGAAAACACAAAGAAAGATATGCTATAGAACTTCTGGAACATGCTTCTAGAATAATTAACCAATACAGATTTCACAAAGTCATTCATGTTTTCGTAGAAAAAATCAACTTTTAACAAGTGAACATTTATTTCAGAAAATTCTCCAACCACAAAACTGATTTTTTAAATTTTTTTAANAACTGCACATAGAGTTTGTTTGAACCAAAAGTAGTACAAAATCCTTGTACACTTACATCTGGAAAGCTATGCTAGTACCATTAAAATGTGTTCAAAGTTTGGGCGTACAGCGCTGGGAGAGCAAAGCTGTTCAAGCATGCATGTACAACAGGTTGCATAGGAGTTAGGGGTGCAGCACGACACTTGTAATAATGGCAAGCACTTTATGTGATGTAGGACCGTTAATGATGACCCTCAGAACGTATTCACATTTCTAGATGGACCGGTGTGTTGTTAACTATTAATAGTGGTGTGTTTTGCTGCCGTGCTCAAAGATGTCGAGGTGTGCAGTGCCACATGCCTAACTCCTATGCAACCTGTTGTACACGCATGCTCGAACAGCTTTGCTCTCCCGGCGCTGTACTCTGAAACTTTAAACACAATTTAATGGTATTAGCCTAGTTTTGCGGATGTAAGTGTACAGGTATTTTGTACTACTTTTGGTTCAAACAAACTCTATGTGCAGTTTAGGCTACGAGTTTCCAAACATCCTGTATGTCTCTTTGTAATACCTTTATATTTTTTCATCACTGCTAAGCCATGTAACATTTTTTATCGATATAGAAATAAAGAATGTGAACTGAAACTCGAAGAATCAACTTTGTGTTGTTGGAAGCGTGTCTGCTTACCAAGCTCGGGGTCCCGGGTTCAATTCCCGGTACAACCCATACGTTTATCATACGTAAAATTTGGGTCTCCCTTTTCAGTGATGAATTAACAAGCTGGGGGCTGGGTGTTGTGTCTGTTGTAGATTTAATCTAGCTTTATATCTCTTGTCGCAGATACAATCAGTCGGTTCAAAAAGTGCACGTTAAATACCGCAAATAAAAAAATAAAAAAAATTGTTCCACTCACTTTTGTGATCATTTGGTCTAAGATGTCACCCTCTTAATAGACTGGACTGGGGAGAGCAGGGTTCGAAACTCGGTTTGGTGTACTGAGGGTGATTTTCCACTCTCCCTCCATGAAAATGAGGGTACACTTACTCTAAATACAACCTTCCTCACCTCTAATACATTAGTAACAAAATAAAATTGTTAAAGAAGACTGTATGTCAATGCGACGTCTGGTTGTAGCAGTAATAGGCGCTATAGTAGCGTGATACAGGCTCTGTACTAACTCTAGTGTACGTGTGATAATGTCCCGAGTTGGTGTGTACTGATGTATGTTCTGTGTTCCGAGTAGTTCTCCGTACGACCACCACACCAGTAAGAGACGGAAGAGGGGCAGTATATTCTTCAGGAAAAAAAAGGTAAGTTGATTTTAAAGATGGGTCAAAATTATACAGATAGGTCACTCACACTCTTTTTTTTATGAGTGCATAATCCTATGAAAAAACGTTCTTTTAAAAAAATATCAATTGCAACTAAAGGCCCTATTTTATACAGGCGTTGTGTGGCAAACGTGACTCATGTCCTGGGTATTTTGTTTTTATACGAGCAACATACGTCATTGAAAGGGTGGCAGGGGATGGAAAACAAGACCGGGGTTACCAGTCTCTTCTTTTCTAACACTCGCGACGGATCTGTTTATAACAGGAGAAAACCGGAACTGGTACCGAGGTTCCAACACAAGTGGCGGGGATATTGGTTGCCCCACTTTCTCGCCAATGTGGCGACACAAAAGTTTGGACGCCTGTATAGAATGTAGGGGTAGTCGGGCACCTGAAATTTCGGGCAATAAATCGGGAGTCAAAAAATCCCTGAATGTCTGGCGAGTATTTTTAATGCTCGTATTTCGATCGGGCATCTCAAGGACTTAATAAGGATATAATACCATGTTAGTAGCACTAACCTCTAGTTCAAACTTTGGAAAAAATACTGTTTAACTGATATTCACAGTGGAAATATGTAATTCAACTAATATTAAACAAAGGTAAGTATTACTTTTTATTAATTCGTAAATTATTATGTTTGCTTTCAATAAAACTACGAAAACGTTTCTCACAAGTCTACAACATAGCGAAATCAAGATTCCTACAATTTAATTTTCTGTGTCAATGCCAACAACATAACAAGTTCGACATTCCCACATTGAGATTTTTAGGCCCTATGCTTGCGAAAACTTTATTTAAATTAGTTTTTTTTTACATTTCTTTAATTTCTTATTATTAGCCAGATTTGTTAGGAACAAAACTTTCGCAAAGCAAAGCGAAATCTGCTCTAGTATTAACTATAAATTCTTGAGATAAACTAACCATTTTAATTTCTTTTCAATCAAATGTGACTGTTTTAAACTTGTAATTTGGAATTTAATAGGCCTGTGACAAAGTTGTTTTCAAAATGAAATGCCCGCCCGAATCTGCCCGTGCCCTAGTGTATTTTTGTAATTCCCGCCCGATACAAATAGCGGCTCGACAAGTCCTAATAGAATGCTCCATTGAATATAATATATCTCGGATCGTAGTGCGTTGTTTTTGACTTGCCGATTACTAGGTTACGATGATAAACTTTTCAGATCACGACCACATACGACAGAGTATAAAAGAACTCATTATCTCCTGTGAATTTAGAGACCGCGAATCATTCTGTCGCGCTTCACAAAAACGCCTGTATAAAAATGCCCTAAATGTTAAAGAAGATTCTTTAACAGAAGAATCCGGGTATAGCACAGTTTATATTTGGATACAACATGGAATAAAGAATGTCCACTGAAAAAAAAATCATTAAAACCTCTTGTATCCGAAACCCGTGATATCCCGGCGGTGTCGTACATGTCTCTTGTTGTGTCCCCAGGACAAGGTGAAGAAGGTGCCCCACCAGTGGGTGTCCGCGTGCTACGGCTCGGCCCACGCCTGCGACTGGTGTTCCAAACCTCTCACCAACAAGCCTGCTCTCTACTGTGAAAGTAAGGAACTACGAGTCTTTCTCGTCTAACTTACATTAGGGGGAGGGGGAGTCAGTCTAAGGGACAGTTCGGTAAACGGGCCGTGGTTTTTCGGATGTATCTACCGCCGGTACGGTGGGTCTAGAAGTTTCTCAGCAAGGTTACCCACAGCTTGGTGTTTGGAGCGTCTGTCTCCTGAACAAAGGGTCATAGGGTTCGTATCCCTGCAAGATCGGGTGTTATGGCTGTTATAGGACTAACTTAGTACGTACATCATGTGCTGATTTAATCGGTCAGTTCAGAAATATCACGTTAAATGCTTTAAATATTTAAAAAAATTATTTCAGAGCTCTTCTGCAAACTAATTGGACTTATAGTGGCCGAGAGCAATAGTGTAAACTTCATATACTTGGGTTATAAGGACTAGGGACCTACTGATTATGGTACAACACAATTCATATCCTGACAGTCAGCCAGAGTTAAATATTCATTTTATCAAAAATTCTCAAATTTGAATATAATATAATATAATAATATAAATAAAATACAAATAATAACTAAATATTAACATTCTATCTTATAATCCATTCATTACAACATTAATACATTCAGTCAAGTGTTAAATTACTGGTCTGGGGTCTGGGTTGTTGAGTTCATCCTATAATAAATATTATAATTGGTTCTGAACCAACTATAAACAGTATTAGAACTCTCTTAACAATTTACAATTCAGAATTTGAAAGCACATTTTTTTAAATATTCTTCACAATTCGTCGGCTATATTCCCAGTTCCATCTTCTTTTTACATCCACATAATTAATGGTCAAGGGTCTGGTTGCTGCCAATATCCTAAAATTAAGTTAAGAGACAAATTGCCAACAGAATAAAATAATTATATTAAATAAACTTAGGATAAAAATTTGTCTTTTTTTGAGTCTGAAAAGTTGTTGAATCTCTGGAAATTTTAAAAAAATAATTGAGTTAGCCCATCTCTGTATTGTTTCCTAACTCCCGTGTATGTTTTTACCTCAGACTGTACGACTACTGTCCATCAGAACTCCTGTAAGGACCACATACAAGACTGCACTAAACCCAAGTTAACAAAGGTAATTCTCGTTTACGCTAATTTACTGTCTAAACAGTTTTTAGCAAAAATTAATAGGCCTTATAAATTTTGTTTCTAAAAAAAACTAAAAAACAACAACAACCTTATTTAGATTTTAAAGAGTTTTTGTTAAATTACAAGATATATTTGTAATAAGTTTATGTTAACACCAACATTGTTTTATGGATGTGGGTTTGTCAGGAGAAACACAAGAGCAAGGCGAATGGTGTTGGAATGAGATATGAAGACATGTGTGTGTAAAGACTCGTATGGACAGAGTCAGTGATGAATGGGTGCGGTTTGAGAGGGAATACAATATGTACATGTGAGAGAAGCGTCTTACGTTGGTTTGGACATGTTGAGAGGATGATGAAGCAAATATATGAAGGTAGAGTGTGTGTATCAAAAGGAAGGGTAGGCCATGTAAGACGTGGTTAAATGTGGTAGACGAATGTGTAAAAAGAGAAACATTAATCGTTTTAAGAACACGTATGACTGGATGTATGGATGTTGAAGGAAGTATGTATAGGATAGAGAAGTGTGGAGGAAGTTAACGAGGATGTATGGATGTTGAAGGAAGTATGCAAGGATAGAGAAGTGTGGAGGAAGTTAATGAGGATGTATGGATGTTGAAGGAAGTATGCAAGGATAGAGAAGTGTGGAGGAAGTTAATGAGGATGTATGGATGTTGTTGAAGAGAAGGGAGTATACAAGGATAGGGAAGTGTGGATAAAGTTAGTGAGGATGTACGGATGTTGTTGAAGAGAAGGGAGTATGCAAGGATAGGAAAGTGGAGGAAGTTAGTGAGGATGTATGGATGTTGTTGAAGAGAAGGGAGTATACAAGGATAGGGAAGTGTGGAGAAAGTTAGTGAGGATGTATGAATGTTGTTGAAGAGAAGGAAGTATGCAAGGATAGGGAAGTGTGGACAAAGTTAGTGAGGATGTATGGATGTTGTCGAAGAGAAGGGAGTATGCAAGGATAGGGAAGTGTGGAGAAAGTTAGTGAGGATGTATGGATGTTGTCGAAGAGAAGGGAGTATGCAAGGATAGGGAAGTGTGGAGAAAGTTGGTGAGGGTGGATTAAGTAAGGAGATGTTTTTTGAGATATATGCACAGTTTCTTGCCTACCTCGAAAGGGAATGGTGTTATTAGTTTTAGTCGTGTTGAAATAAATTGACTAAAGGTATTAACTAATACCTAACCTTTTATTAAGAGTTAACTAATGTGTCGTTTATATTTTAACTAACAAAAAAGGAATTTGCATAAAATGCAACAGTAATTAGTACCTATACAGATAACCCGAACTGGTAGTAAGATGCTGTGATAACTTAAAATCACCGGGAAAATCTTAAACCGATAAATTACCTTAAATAAATGGCGGGAGTGTATTGTGTAACTTGTGACTGGGTTCTTAGCACATTCAGTTTTTCATCCTGGTCTCCTAGATTAAGGAAAGTTTGTCATAGACTTTTATATAGTAGACCAATAAAACGACCTAATCCATGTGTGGCGTTGTCTGAACCAGAACTTGTCCAAGGGCAGCGGAGGTCTTCCCGCGGCCCCGCCCTCTTCAAAGCAGACCAGCAACAAGCGCAACTCCACATCCGTCGTGCAGAACAACAGCAACGCAAGGTGAGTGGGGGCCTGATACCTCCGTAGGACACCGACTGGGGCTGTGGGGCCAATCCTCTGGGCTACATTCACAGATACATGTCTCTCCTTCCCTTGTAGATACATGACTCTCCTTCCCTTGTAGATACATGTCTCTCCTTCCCTTGTAGATACATGTCTCTCCTTCCCTTGTAGATACATGTCTCTCCTTCCCTTGTAGATACATGACTCTCCTTCCCTTGTAGATACATGACTCTCCTTCCCTTGTAGATACATGACTCTCCTTCCCTTGTAGATACATGTCTCTCCTTCCCTTGTAGATATATGACTCTCCTTCATTTGTTGACATTTAAACATTATAACTTACAGGACAAAGGTTCAAAACAACTCTAATGTGTTTTTTATAACGTGTCTCTTTTTGTTGAACATCAGAAGTTTAGAGTATTTAACTAGGATATGATTCGATATCCATCAACAATATTGGCTTGGATTTAAGATTAGATTGAAACTCATAAACCTGCTCCGCATATGTCTACCTACATGTAACAAGTGTTGTTAAAGATTGTTCTCGTTCCCCTTGAAATACTTCATATACTTCCCTTGGGGTACATGTAACCACAGTTTGAGGAGTTCTGATTCTAAGGCTTTTAGTGGCTTTAGATAGTGATAATATGTGCTACACCATAATTAAATTATCGTAAATTTTACAAAACTTATTCAACTGTATTTTTTAAATTTACCAACACCTTTTGTCTTATTTTAAGATCAGTCCTTATTCTCCTGATTAGTCAGAAACTAATTTCGGTCCCATTTCGGATTATCGAGGTTTTTATTTTTTATATTTTTATGTCCACCCGTCCATTATTAAATAAAGATATTTTGTTTTGTTAATTTATTCTAGGCACTAATAATACTCTAAGGGTCCTTTTATGCATGCGATTCATGTCTTCCGACAATCGAAAAAAATGGACGGAAAAATTTCATCCGGTTTGTTCGTTTATGCATGCGACATTTAGTAGTCTTTTGGAAAAACTAGTAGGGGAAATGAAAACATTTTATCAGTGTTGCCAATGTCTTGCAGTAAAAGATGGGTCCGTCCGTGTTGTATGCTGCTAATCAGTAGACCTTAAGAAAACGACGAAAATGAAGATGGGATGTCCATCCAATTAACGGTGCAATATACAGAGATAGTGCATTTCATAATCTGCACAGAAAATTAAAAAAACGACAGTGACAAGTCTCTAATTTTTTTAAAATAATGTCTCTTACATCGTTTGATGAGTTAGTGGTAACATTCCAAGGAACCATTCTAGACTGGCCACATTTGGTGCAGCTTCAACACAACTATACTTGCCGAAACCCTTCAAACAACTGGCCAACAAGATAGGAGGTTGGCTGCACTGATTCCTAGGGCACGATGACGTGTCCTTAAAATTGCAATGACAACTAACTTGGACGACAGAGCACAAAGGGATCCATCTGTTACCACTGATTTATAAAACGGACCAGTTTTTACCGCTGGTTGTCCGACGACACGAACCGCATGCGTAAAAGAACCCTACGGTTTATTGTAGCTTAGGAAATATTTTCCAGTTTCTGGTCTTAACCTTTTATATATTCTTAGAACTAAATCTTTGTTTTTGATATTTGCTTTCGCGCTTTGGCAAGCATTTAATCTAGGTTGGCAATTTGTTGTATCTTTGTTCTTTTGTTTTGCTTATTTAGAACAACAACAAAAAACAACTGTAGGCCTCAAAGCTTACAATTAAAACAATGATTTACCTTTAGTTATGCTGACATGGTCTAGTCTGTGTTTTACTCTGAGTCTTTGAAGAAGGGGACAGATGTACCCCGAAAATTACAAAATTATGTTTTTTGTTGTGTTTTATTTGTGAACTTTAAGGCCCGCAGTTTTCTGCTAAGTGTGTAGGACTTGCCCTTCTTTCAATGTCTAATTTAATAAAACGGTTCGGCGACATTTTCCCTTTGCTTATTTAGAACATTAAATTTGCGATGACATTTTCCCTTTGCTTATTTAGAACATTAAATTTGTTATAAAATATATTCTATTTCTTTTAAAACTTTGCATAGATTTTTTTTGGTTAAAAAATATTTCAAACAACACTTTCTTTTCAATTATTGCAAATTAATCTATGACGGGGCTCTCTTGTTCTATGAAATTAACTTAACCCTAAAATAATTTTACGACGGTGTCCTTTACATTAATGTTGTATTTTACAACATAAAAAAACCCTCTTATTCATGCCAAAATTACATCTAAAAATAATTTACATAAAATATTTTTGAAGTATATTAAATTGCACAGAGTTTACCAAATTTGTTTCAAGGGTTGGTATTGATTGATATTAAAGATGAACCAAACACCCGTTTTCTCGAATATGAATAATTATTTTATCTACAAATCCCTGAATCCTAAAAATGATTACTTATATTATTTAAATAAATCGTAATTCCTCGAATCTCATATACCCTTAATAGTTCAAGGACTTATACGCTCACATCCTTAAACAGATGAGGACCTGAGATTTCACATCCTTATGAAGTTGAGGACTCGATGTTTACCTCCTTAAGGAATTAAGAACTCCGTCCTTATTAAATCAAGGACTTGACATTAAGAAGTCAAGGACTATGTTAATATTCTTACAGACTTGAGATTCATATCCTTAGTTACACATCAGTATAAGTTATTGAACCTCCATTGAAACAAGGTGACGGGACTTCTCAATAAGATCTTAAGTCTTTCAACTGTTTATATTTTCACCTGGATGTTTGTTTGAATGAATATTGTCGAGTGATAAATTGCCAATATTGTGTGGTGTGCATGTAACTGTCCAGCTGGAAGGGCAGGTAAGCATGTGTGTGTATATACAGACTAACATATCGGCCATCAGGTGCACTGGTTACAAACATTTAGCCTCCCCCCCCTCCCCCCTTAGAACAATTGTCTACACGCGGTAAATATATCTTCCGCACCAGTTAATGTTTTTACACCCCTTATATACTTCGGAGTCCTCATAAGATGTTGTCGGGAAAATAGATGTGATTCTGTGAAAGAGTGCAAGGCTACCAATACTCGAAACGGGGGAAAAAAAAAAAGTTAATATTTACAATAAATGTTTAAAATAGTTTAGGTTTAATTTTCACTAAATTATACACTTGATCCCTATTTTTTGTAGTTTACTTTTATTGATTAAGGTAAAAAATAATAATCATTTCAGCGTAATTAAATATTCTGTGAGAGCTTAAAAATATATTTAAACTATTTATATTGGAGATGGGACGATTAAATTCTTTGGTGTTCGAGAGTTTCAAGATTCGTAAAAAATACTCAAAAAATATCTATAATACATTTTATCAGGAGGTACTTGACTTCCAAGTAATGATTTCAATCATTTGGTGAAAGAAATTATATAGACTTGTGTAGTCGGTAGAGAAACAAAAAAAAAACCACAATTATATTAATACAATTAGCTTACAACCTGTTTTGTTTGATAGCATGGTCTAACGCGCTACTCTCGTGTTAGACTAGACTCCTGATGAAGACGGGAAGATCGGGGCTCGATCCCGGTTGGGTGCACTGAGGGTGGCACTTCCTCTAAATTAATCCTTCTGATCCCTGGACCATTAGTGTAATTAGTACATAGGCCGATAGCCCGAACAGGTAGTAAAATGCAGTGTTTTTCCTAAAATAAAGAGCCCTCGAAAGTATGTGAAAATACCTTTCCCAGCAAAATTAGTAGGTCCTTTTGTTCTCGCTCATAGAAATTCTCATGTGCTGATTAAATCATTTCGTTCAGAAAGTGAATGTTAAATAACTCAAATAAATAAAAATAAACAATTTTTAAATAGTTTCACCTTGAATAAAACTGTACATTTTTAAAGATTTGATGATTCAAATTTGGATTTAAGATTTGGATTCAAGAAATAAAAAAAGTTTCGACCCAGCTATATAAAATATTTTATAAATATTACTAAAAAAAACCTCTGAAAGAAGAATGCAGGGCTCTGAAAAGTATGTAAATTGTGACTATCCCCATATTAGCGCTCTGCTGCAGTTAGATGGAGAGATTGGTTGAAGAACACGCTCGTTGAGTGTCTGTGGACGAGTGCACCGGTTGGGCGAGAGTGTAGGAGCGAGTGTATGTCCCCTTTATTTTTCTTTATTTGCTAATCTATGGCTTATACATATATGCACACACTCACATGCCTGCTAAGGAGGACAGGCTGCTATTACTCGCCTTGGAGACGCGTCGCCAACAAGCTCGGTGTCAAGTAAGATGACGACTTGCTAAGCCTCCCTCTCTATCTCTCTCTCTCTGTATCTATCTCTCTCTTACTTTCTCTATCAGGGAGGTTCGTCGCAGGCCATGCTTGCATCCAAGCTCAATAATAACCAGTAACCAAAATTAGCGGCGGTTTTTACAACCGGGTTTTGATACTAAGGCGCTGTCAGCCTGCGATCAAGACGTACCAGGTGACAGAGCCGCCGTCTTTTGGTGAAGATAGAGCCAACTTCTGGGAATAGAGGGTTTCATTTGGTCAGTACAACGGACCCTATGTCCGTTAATCTCGGTTTACTAGACCGAGGCTGCTACTTTTTTTATTAAAATAACTCCTCGTTTATTTTCACGAGGCTGAGTTTGACATTGTTCCAGACCCACTGCTTGGGATCGAACCAGGGACTCTGAAAACAGAGGCTGTCATTGACGGTTGTAAAAGTTACTAAAATTGTTTTATTGAACCTGTATCTCAAGTCATGTGATCTGTAACTGTCACTTTTTTTTAATAGATAAAATCAATACCGCCCACCTCGGTGGCTCTATGATCTAAGGCGTCACTCTCGCAAATAGACTGGATTGCTGATGATGGAGAGATTGTGGATCAATTCAGTTCGGATGTACATATGTTTATTTTCCCCCTAAATGGCTTCCACTCTCTCCGAGCAAATGTGGGTACACTTCCTCTAAATTCATCCTTCCTCATCCCTAGCCCATTAGCGTAATTAATACGTAGATGAAAAACCCGAACTAATAATAATAATAATAATAATAATAATTGTAAAACATTATAAAATTTCATTTTGGATTTCAATATTTTCAAGATTTTCAGGGCTACAGGGTCCCGTAATTCAGACAATTTGGTTACTAGAGAGTGTGAGTGGCGCCCAAAAGTGTACCATCTTGAACAAATAATGGATTGTGTAGAGGGCCCAAAAAAATACCCTCTCAAACAAATAATTTTTCTTAAATTTTGACGTTTTGTTACAGCTACCGACATATTTAATAAGTTAATAATTTATAAATAATATTTGCTTTAAAGGAAAAAAAAAATTCTTTGATTAATAAACAAAATTCTTACATAATTTTTTGAAACAAGGCCTAAAAAAATAATAAAATGAAACTAAATAGACCATGGAAATACTTTTATCAGATTTACATAAAGGGACTTGATTTATTGTCGAATGTTCATTGTGTACATACCGTTATTTTCTACTTCCACAAGGTTTCCTGGTTCAAATCCAATCGAGATACAGTATATTATAAAGTGATTAGTAGTATTCACCTTAAAAATAAAAAAATATATTTTTTAATAAATTTTCTACTAAACTTTTTATGAGATAATATTGATGAACTTATTTTTTTGTGAAAATATAAATGTATAAAAAAACATACATTAAATGTTTTGTAAAAAAAAATCTTTTCAATTGAACTAAAATTCCTCCCCTCCCAAAAAAAAAAAAGTATTTCAAGAAAACGCTAAATTCAGGCATTGCCTGCGATGTTAGACCCTTTTTTCACTTTTTCTAATTTCTCTCCAACTTCATAATTAGGTATTTTTAAATATAAACTAGATATGTTAATACATTACTAATAATATTACTATTTACTTACCTTGCTTACTTCAAACTAAACGCTATCCACCTATATCTGTGTAAATCTTAACCTAATGTAACATGATTTCTTGTTTTGTGTTTTTCCCAAAGTGTTTTTTTAACTATGTGTTAATTTAATAAACGAATAAAATAAAGAAGAAAAAAAAATTCCCCGAAAATAAAAGTGTATTTAAATTTAATGATTTATGGATCATCTTCTTATAGATCACAAAATAATGATAAATATAACACATTCTAACCCCGCTTTGGTGGCCGCATGGTCTAAGGTGGTGTGTTCTAATGTTCGACTGCACTGCCATTGACGGGTCGAGTATATTGAGGTGGATTAGTTTCCACTCTTTCTCTATGCAAATGCAGGTACACTTCCCTCTAATCTCCTCTCCAGTATTGTAACTAAACACGTAACTCATACAAGTGTAGAGATGCGGTTAGTTAATTTAAGAAAAGTTATTGTTTTTTCTTTAAAACTCTCATGTTAAATAATAGAAACAAATAGTGCAGCTAAATAATACTATATAAAACTGTCAGGAAACAGAACTAAATGAAAAAAAACCAGTGGGCAGATATTAAATTTGGTCAAAGTCTAGATTTTTTGTTTTGTTTTTTGCTTCTTTTTGTCGTGTTGTCGCTCTCTGTATTCTAGCAGTATTTTTGTTCGAATGTCTTTCAACTGCATTGCATAGCTTTGGATCATTTTGAAAATGGCTTTGCTAGGCTTACAGTTTTTTTTTGTCCCCCCAACACATTAGCTTGATGTGCTTTTTTTTTATAAAAAAAATTGCATTTGTTTAATTTGCATGATGGCGATTAGTAAAAAAAAAGCTTATTGTTAACTGCACAGCTCACGGTTTATAATAAAAACACGGCAGTAGTTGCTTCTAGACAAGGTTTTTATTTCAAGCAGTTCTTAGATTTTTTTAGATAAGAAAAAAAATTAAATTTGTCCTTGTTAAGTAATAGAAAAAAATTAGTCTAAGAAATCATTTGCTCCTATGTGGGTTCCTAAAAACATTCAAACTTATATTTAGGTAAAGTACGTCTTTAAATGTTTGCTAAAATTTAAAGTATACGAAATGTGTGGGCTTACAAGGAATCCGCGAAGTAATGCGCGACCTTCCAATGTCAAAATATTCCCCACCCCTGGTCCTGATGTCAAGATATTATATTCATTAGTTTTGTAAAATAACTGTTGGACCTGGGGATCAAACCAAGGGCTGTTTGGCTCAGCGCGTCAATGTGTTAAACAACTCATTTGTCCCAGTTTCTTCCTGTGTGCGCAGTTTGTTGGTACCTTAAGGTAAAAACACTTCACATCTTTGGATCAATATGCCTAGTCTACATATTTCATTTGAATAATTAACTCAAGAATATCACAAAATAATGATAAATACAAATACAAAATACAAAATGTCTGGCTCGAGTTTTTCCGTAACCCGTATTGGCGGGGGACACTCGGAAGTCAAGCTTGCTTCGTTTGCTGGTGACTGGAAGTTAAGGGTTCAATCCCAGGTCAGGTGTGGGAAGGTTTTATTTTCCTAAATGGCTTCCCACTCTTTTCTCCACATAAATGTGAGTACATTTTTAAAATATATATTCTACCTTTCTTCGAAGCTGTGATTATATCTGTTTTAATCAAGCAAATGTGGCTAAGATATTTCCATTTCCAAAGGGAAACCCTGGCAAAATTAGGGAATGCAAATACTTGAGTATTTCTGCACCTAAATATACATTTAAACATAATCATATCATTCTTCATAATCAACAACCGTTTCCAGCCTACGGCCGGGTCGGTTTAGTAAAACGCCTTCATCTTCCTCTGTCTTTACACCATTCTTCCTCCTTTAATTGCTTACATTCTTCTCCTCTCACTTGAACACTTTCTGTTATCTGCTCTTCCCATCTCTTTCCTAGTCTCTTGTGGTCTTTTACCCTACATGCTTCATTTACATAATTCTCTTTGGTAACATTTTAACAAAAGTAAGACATTTTGTTTCTCAATATTAGCAAAATATATTGTGTAGATATGTCGGTCTTAACATGAGATGTTTGTACAGGGTTTTAAAATAACACATTTACACAGGGACGCTGATAATACATAAAACATTGAATACTGGGAAAATAACTCATAACAATGTTTATCTCACTTGTTTCGGTCGCTGCGTGGTCTAACGCGCTACTCTCGCAGTAGACTTGGAGATCAAGGTTCAAATCTCGTCCGAGTGTACTTAGGGTGGTGTTTCCAAGCTGAATTACACTCTACTTCCATACAAATGCGGGTACACTTCGGTGGTTTTCCCAAAATTGTTTTCCATTCAAATGCGGGTACATTTTATTTAAATATGACTGTCCTGATTCCTAAAAACATAAGCATAATTAGTAAACAAGCGCATAACCCGAATGTTTAGTAAGACTCTGTGATTTAAAAAAAAGTAGCTGAAGGTCTAGTTTCCAAAAATATGTAATCGATGCAATAAACAAAAAAAATTGCCATTTCAGCAAGAAATTATTTTTTAAGTTAAGTCTTTTTTTTTTTTTAGTGTCTGAAAATCTAGAAAAATCGAGGAATTTTATAGTAAAAGTTTTGTAGCCACCTTGCACCTGAAGACTGGGATTGAACCCGGGATCCTTTGTTTATTGCTTCACCGCTCCATCCAGGACTCGGCCTACGTTACTGGTCATTGTTCAGTCACACATTTTTTTTATGGCCCTTTATACAGACATATTGTATTTTTCTAGCTAAGCTCAGAGAGAGGGCTCGCGATGGTAGTACTAGATCTGCGTGTTGTGTCTGGGTAAGGTGTCACAACTGTTGGTGAACCTGTCTTCTATTTAATGTTTCAGTCAAATAATCAACGAAGAGAAGGAAGGAGATGGAGGCCATCACGAAGGATCCAAGTGAGTCCTAACATCCTTTAAAATAATCTTTTTACAAGTCCAACACCTCGGCTAAGTCGGTAGCCCTGTCTGTCTACTGAGCCAAGGGGCCCGGGTTCGATCCCCGGCATGGTTGAAAAATGTAACGTACTTCACCGCATAATGATCGCAACCGGTTTTTTCAGTCTTAAGATCTGTCTTCAGATCTTGAGCTTAATATTAGACCTGCCACACTGTTCCATCCAGAGCAGCTGCATTCAAGTAATGAAAGGGGTTAGGGGAGAAATTTCCTCTCTTTGTTTTGACCTTGAGTTTACTAGACTTATTTGCTCGTAGGGGATCGGCCGGCCAGCCAATGCATACCTTGGAATCTGGCGTTTTTTTCTAAGGGAAGTGTTAGGCAGTGCATATAATACGAGAACAGTTTTTGAAAGGGTAATTTTAGGAGAAAAATATTGCATTATATTCGGGCCAATACACTATTAAGTAAAAAAAATAAAAAATTGTAGAATTATTATTATTATTATTATTATTATTATTATTATTATAATTATTATTATTATTATTATTATTATTATTATTATTATTATAATTATTATTATTATTA
>CABFWO010005601.1:0-21790 GCA_902155825.1 Timema genevievae | reverse complement strand
GGTTGTGAGATGAAATGGAGGACCTACAGTTTAACGTGGGATCCGAACCACGGTGAAGGCCTGGCATTCCTTACATTCACAAGTTGTGATTAATACACGTCTTGTCAGAGGTGAAGGAAGGGTTTGGCAATCAGATAAATCTGTGCCGGGACCGAGGATTGAACCCCGGAATTGTAGAAGCTTCACATAATGGTTTCACCCTACTGGCCCCCCCCCCTCCCCATTGCGACAATTATACGGTGAAATATGGTATCATTGGTGAAATCTGGGTTTCCCCTTTCACGGTGATGAATTAACGGTCGAGGTCTGAATGTTGTGTCTGTTCTAGATTTAAGTTAGTTTATAAGTCGTGTGCTGATATAATCAGTCGGTTCACAAAGTGCTCACTAAACAACTCAAATAAATGAAAATAAATTAAAATTGTAAAAGTTTTTTTATTTTCTATCTCCTGGCATTCGAGATGATGAATATAATTCCACCTGTTCTGGTGGTTACACGGTCTTAAGGCGTCATTCTTGCAATGGCCTAGACTGTTGACAACGGAGAGATCGTCACTCCCGGTCATGTGCACATAGGGTATTTTTGCCTCAATGGTTTCTCACACTGTGTCTGCACGAAAATGCGGGTTCACTTCCTCTAAATTCAACCTTCCTTATTCCTAATCCATTAGCGTAATCAGTACGTAAGCGCGGTGTTAAAAAAAAACTTCATGACTGTTTTTACGTCTCTCTTGTGTTTTTTTGTTTTAGTACCTCTGACGAAGTCCAGTTCGAATTCTTGTTTGAGGGTGAGTAAAAAAAAATTGATGAGTCTCTTTGGTAGGGCACGTACCTGGAAAGAGGATGTAAGACCCACTTTGTGAGGGAAAACCCTACTCGCTCCACACCCATCAGAAATCTGAACCGTTTAAAACCCAATCGCCTTGGCACACCTGTTGTCGTTCATATGAACACGCAAGGTTGCCAAGCGTCCGGGTAACTGTGAGACCAGAGATGACGTGAGGGATATTTTTTTTCTTGGGGGGGGAAAAAAAAAGAATATTTAAGTTGACAACAAACGAAAAGAAAAAAAGCTGGAAAGTTTGTGAGATTACGTCATAAGAAGAATAAACTAAAGAAGAATGTGCCTCAGAACAATTGTAAACTGTACTAGTGTAATTAGATCTATTAATGTCTCGATATGATCTAACTGAAATCTAATTTAGATCTCACAAAACAAAAGACCACATCACTTTAACCCCTTTCAAGAGCTACACAATTTCACAATGTATTTGTGTAAAAAATATTATATCAAGTTGCGATCTTAGTAAAATAACCTTATTGATATATTTACCGGAAAACTTGCTTTGGAAAACCTGGAAAAAAATCAGAGAATTTTAAAATACAGTCGATCCTCCATATATCGAATTCGATGGTTCCATAAAAAAAATTCGATGTATAGAAACAATATTTTTTATACAAAATATTGTGTAGTCTATCGTATTTAGACACATTTCCTAATCAATGCACTCGTGAATCACATTATGTACAAATTATGTTCATAAAGATAATAAAAAACAAACAAGAAAAAAAATGTGCCGTACATACGTTTAAAAAAAACAGTAGCGAACATAAACTGTCGGTTTGAGGTACTGAAACAAAGTGAGCCTGATTTATAGCGGAGGAGGGGTGAGAGGAATGTGGAGATGTTCCCACCGCGCGTCTCAATGATCTTGACCAAACATTTCCTCTCGTGACATCTCCATTAAATTTTTTCTCACACCATCGTCATTATGGTGGGGAAATCCTGATTTGTCTTGAATAAAATTCGATATATAGCCTTTTTTTTATGTATAGAAACAGTTTTTTTATATGAAATGTCACGTGGATTCACCAAAACTACGATACATAGAGAGTTTTTATATACAGAAGTTCGATACATGGAGGTTCTACTGTATGGTTTTGTGGTACAACCTGAAGTACATAGTAAGTTTGTGGGCTGAGCCGCTAATCAGATGAATAATGGTCCGCTAAGGTTGCGAGGTTCTCTGTTCTGCAGGCCCCGTGACTGTCAGCGACCTGGACACGGATCTGTACCTGGGACTCCAGGACGAAGAGCCTGATTCCTGGACACCCACGGTGGGGAAGGAGGTGAGACCGGGACTTTGGATAAAATGGGGCTCATAATTGTTTTAAATGGGGGGTGGAGGGGTATTGAACTAGAAATGTCTTAGGAGCGTTGCCGATTAGGGTAATTTGCATTTCATGTCACTACCCTTTCGGGTTACCTCCATTTGTGTGGAGAGAGAATGGAAAAACCATTTTAGTAAAAGAAAATTTCAATAGTTTGATTCGGATGAAGCCGAGCCTGTCTTGAACTATCACATGAAATGTCCAGAAAAAAATGAAAAATACCTTCCGATCCTTAAGTGTAGAAAAAAAATGCCGTTTGATATGTACTTTTAAATTGGTTAATACAAAAAACAATTTCGTTAATATAACACTTTTTGAGTAAATTAATCAGCCTTTCTTGTTTTTTTCCCCATGATTTTGTTACCCTCTAAACCATTCAAGTTTGGACAGCTCCTTTTACCAATCGCTTAAAATTGTTATTTAAAGTGAAGGTCTTTGTAATGCAATGAGGATGTAAAAAGAGAGGATACCGAAGAAAATGTTGGAAATGAAGTATGTAGGGAAAATACTGCAGGGGAGGCCAAGAAATAGATGGGAGGATCAGATAACAAACGAGTGAGAGGAGAAGAATGGAAGCAACTAAAGAAGGATAGAGGAAGATGGAGGCATCTTACTAAACGGACCCGACCACAGGCTGGAATCGGTTGATGATGACGTCTTCGAAATAGTATTTTTGTAAACACTTTTGATTTCCAAACAGGATGAACGATCCGTGGTAACCAGGAAAAACAATGATTATTAGTTTTAAAAAAAATTAGAGTTTTTTGTTGTTGTTTCAATTATAATAATACACACATTTCATCATCGTGAACAGTTTCCGGCGAGTGGCCGGGTCTGTTTGGAACACGAGCCTCTCCAACATCTCCTTTCTCCTCACCTTCCTCCATCCTGTCCTTCACTGGCTCCTCCTCAACTATTCCTCCCCTCATTCCTCCTCCTATCTATCCCTGTCACTCCTATAGTACTGCTCATGTTTCCTCTGCATGGGTCGATATTAGTACACAGAACCTCCTGTAGATCACTCCTCTACACTTCCTTCCTCCAAGTCACATTTCTCTACCTCTCTCTCACTGATTGCTCTTCTCTTGTTTCTTCCACTGTCCTCTGTCCCACCGCACTCGACTGTCTGATATTTTGAAGGACCCTGGTATATATTCTTATGGTTTCTATACACCTCTTGGTAAAAACACCCTTGTGAGCGTCATGTGGGGTGTTCCGTACGTGTTCCAGGTGACCAAGAAGTTGAAAGAGAAGGAGATAAAGCGCCAAGAACACATCTACGAGTTCATCCTGACCGAGAAGCACCACTGCCTGACTCTCAGGGTGATGCAGAAGGTGAGTGGCTGCTTATTGGCGGCACAGGACCGGCTGTAGCCATAGTATGGACTCGACAACCTGACCCCACACCAGTAATTTAACTTTTAACTGAACATATGAATGTTTTAATGAATGGATTATAAGAAAGATAACATTTTGTTTCTATTTTGTATTTACTCTACACGCTAATACACACTATTTGGTATTTACTCTACACGCTAATACACTCTATTTTGTATTTACTCTACACGCTAATACACTCTATTTTGTATTTACTCTACACGCTAATACACTCTATTTTGTATTTACTCTACACACTAATACACACTATTTTGTATTTACTCTACACGCTAATACACTCTATTTTGTATTTACTCTACACACTAATACACACTATTTTGTATTTACTCTACACGCTAATACACTCTATTTTGTATTTACTCTACACGCTAATACACACTATTTTGTATTTACTCTACACTCTATTTTGTATTTACTCTACACACTAATACACACTATTTTGTATTTACTCTACACGCTAATACACTCTATTTTGTATTTACTCTACACGCTAATACACACTATTTTGTATTTACTCTACACTCTATTTTGTATTTACTCTACACACTAATACACACTATTTTGTATTTACTCTACACGCTAATACACTCTATTTTGTATTTACTCTACACGCTAATACACACTATTTTGTATTTACTCTACACTCTATTTTGTATTTACTCTACACACTAATACACACTATTTTGTATTTACTCTACACGCTAATACACTCTATTTTGTATTTACTCTACACGCTAATACACACTATTTTGTATTTACTCTACACTCTATTTTGTATTTACTCTACACACTAATACACTCTATTTTGTATTTACTCTACACGCTAATACACTCTATTTTGTATTTACTCTACACGCTAATACACTCTATTTTGTATTTACTCTACACGCTAATACACTCTATTTTGTATTTACTCTACACACTAATACACTCTATTTTGTATTTACTCTACACACTAATACACGCTATTTTGTATTTACTCTACACGCTAATACACTCTATTTTGTATCTACCCTACACGCTAATACACTCTATTTTGTATCTACTCTACACACTAATACACTCTATTTTGTATCTACTCTACACACTAATACACTCTATTTTGTATCTACCCTACACGCTAATACACTCTATTTTGTATTTACTCTACACGCTAATACACGCTATTTTGTATTTACTCTACACGCTAATACACGCTAACAGATCTGATTTGACACAGCAAACTATTTTACTCGTCTCGCTTGGTGTCCCCAGGTGTTTGTGGAGGGCCTCCAGAAGCACTTCCAGCTGGGTAAGGACCTGGAGCGAATGTTCCCACGGCTCGCCGACCTCACCGATATTCACCTCGCCTTCCTGCACCAGCTGCGCCGCCGCCAGAGGGAAGGGGGCCCCGTCGTGGACACGGTCGCCGACATCCTGCTCGAGCAGTTCTCGGGGGGTTGCGCCGACAAGCTCAAGTCCTGCTACGGGGAGTTCTGCTCGCGCCACCGGGACGCTGTCGACATCTACAAGCACTACCTGCAGGTGAGAAGGGGGAACCCCGACTGAGGTTCGGAACCAGCATCTCCCCGTCCAAGAGCGACGCCCCATTCAGTGTTCGAATAGTCCAGAGCGTCACTCAGGCAATAAACAGAGAGATCTGGGTTCAAATCCCGGTTAGGCAGACCAAGGAGGTTTTTTTACTAAATGGTTGTTCACACAAATGTTGTTACACTTCCTCTAAAATCAACCTTCTTCATCCCTAACTCATTAGCATAATTAGTACACACGATTTTAACCTGAATACCCGCCTTGGTGGCATTGTTAGCTAACACGCTAGTTTCATGTTGAGCTATACTGCTAAGGATAGGGAGATCGAGGTTCAAATCTCGGTTGGAAGGGGGTTAGGGGGTTGCGAGGTTCCTATATGGTTTTCCACTCTTCCTCCACGCAAATGTGGGTTCACTTCCTCTAAATTCAACCTTTCCAATTCCTAACCCATTAGCATAATTAGTACTTAAGTGTAAAACCTGAACGGGTTGAACGGGTAGTAAGAAATAAACCAAACACAAAGATTGGCTGATGCCTTAGACTGCACGACCACCAAAGTGGCTTTTATCGGTATTGGTAAGCCCGTGCAAATATTCAGATCCCCAATGTGGAGAGCCTGGGTTCGCACACAGGACTACCCGTCCTTCAGTCTCATCGGACGGTGTGTGTTGCTTCCAGGACCGCCGGTTCGCCGAGTTTGTCCGTCACTGCCAGAGCAACCCGATGCTCAAGAAGAAAGGTATCCCCGAGTGCATCCTGTTTGTGACTCAGCGTCTCACCAAGTACCCCCTGCTCATCGAACCGCTCATCAAGACCACCAAGGACAACAAGTCGGAGCAGGACAAGCTGGGCAAGGCGCTCGCGTTCGTCAAGGTCAGTGTAGGGGGCCCCGATTGGACCTGGCTTGAATCCACTCTTACTAGAATATGAATCCTTTATATTTACCGACAAATCTTTTACTTTGCGTCCACTACTGGCCTGCTAGACCTTGTAATCTAACGTAAGACTAGGACAGACACAACATCCAGTCCCCTGACCGTTAATTTATCACTGTGAAAGGGTAAACCCACATTTCACCCATGATAAATTTATCGGCCATGTTGGGAATCGAACCTGGGACCCTTTGCTCTGTAGACAGACAAGCTACCGACTGAACCAAGGTGTCTCACAGACAAACTCTAAATCCTTATTTGTAGAAGTGTGCTAAATCCACTCTTTCAATTCACAGTCGAATCTAATAACGAGAGATATTCCCGAAGCGGAATCGAAGTTTGAATCTTTAAAAAAAAGTTAAATGTTGGATAGAAATATTATACTATGTTTGTTCCCTTGTATTTCTTGTACCTCCCAATATTCTAAACATCACTGTTTGCGTGCCTCTACTTAACATAGTATATTGGGTGTTTGCGCGCAGGAGATCCTTGTGGAGGTGGACGCGCAGGTGGCCGAGAAGGAGAAGGAAGACCGCAAGCTGGAGATATACAACAGGATCGAGGCAAAGTCGTTCACGGTCCACCGAGGCAACAAGTTCAAGAAGTCCGACATCCTCTCTAAGAACAGGAGGCTCAGGTTCGCAACCTTGGACGTGTCGACAAGACTTCACTCATTGAACCCTTTAGGACACGAGGAAAATGTCCTTGTTCTAAAACAGGCTTATCAAACCTCTCTGGTCGTAAGGGTCGTGGACACGTTGAAATATGAAATGGTTGCATTTCGAAAAATTTAATATTGTCTAGAGTAGAGCTGAGTCGAACCCACTATTTTACGAATCCGAATCCTGAATCTGAATCTCATTTCTACCTTAGATCCGAATCTTGGAAATATAAATATAATATAACAATATAAAATACAAATAATATGTATGAAAAAAGTGCATTGATCAAAAACATTTAGTAATAAATAAAGTGATAGAATATTAGGAAAATGGTAGAGCACAAATAAAAGTAACAACACTGACACATATTTACACTCCAATATTTCGATGCTATTATAGCGTCTTCCTCAGGAAGTAGTAGTAATCAGTCTAATTGAAATATCGAAGTGTGTGTAAATATGTGTCAGTGTTGTTACTTTTATTTGTGTTCTACCATTTTTCTAATATTCTATCATTTTATTTATCACTAAATGTTTTTGCTCAATGCACTTTTTTCATACATAACATTCTTAAACTCTAAAACTTATTTTGATTCCACAACAACAGTTTCAAGTTGTTGTTTTTTCCGTGCTTACAGCCTCACTTTAAAAATGTGTACACTATTTTTAAACTGTACTGCATTGTATTTGAATAAAAAAAAAAACCCCACTAAAAATTGAACTCAACTACAGTAGGAATATTTTTTGATTCCAACAACAAAGGGATGACATTTTTATGTTACAGCCTATTTTCAGGTGAATATGGCGATACAAGTGAAAACATGGGGGACTCATTTGTTACAGTCTTTAAACCAAAAGTTTACGAAACTTTTTTTTATTTTTTATTTAGCACCGCGTCTTGCTACCCGTTCGGGTTATACGCTTAAGTACTAATTACTCTAATGGATTAGGAATTGGGAAGGTTGAATTTAGAGGAAGTGAACCCGCATTTGCGTGGAGGGAGAGTGGAAAACCATTTAGGAAAAACCACCCCCAGTTCACCCGACCGAGATTCGAACCTCGATCTCCCCGTCCTCGGTGGTCGAGCTCAACACGACTAGCGCGTTAGCCAACTACGCCACCGAGGCGGGTAGAAAATTTAGGAAACAAAATACTAATTTTAATTGCAAACATTGATTGAACAAGACGTGTTATTAAGTTTTGTTTTAAAGGAGTGTCCATGTTCCTCCCCAGGTTTGAAGGCGTGGCCATGTTGATGCAAGGCAGAGGCAAGATGCAGCTGGTTCTCGTCATTGTCCTGTCCGACGTCCTGTTCTTCCTTCTCGAGAGCAACCACAAATACTCCTTCTTCACACCGGACAATAAGGTAGAAAGTTCATTCACACACACGCACGCTAAAACAAAACTAGAGTACTTTTTCATAGCTTTTTTTCCTGTTTCCTGCATCTTGATACCTGTTTGGGTTGGTTTACCACATATGACAAATGACACTAACGTGTAGAGACATCAACTTTTCACGTGTCGTGCTTTAACCAACTTTTACTTAGAACATTAAAATGCCCTATCAAAACATATCTAAAGTTCATTGTACCCTTTTTTGGATTCATAATACATGTATTAGATCAGGGTTGAATCGACTATTTTACTAATCTGAATCTCCGATTTACCTTCTAATATTGAATCCGAATCTTGTAAAAAAATTATGACCACAAGTGGAAATACAAATATATCATATTTGTATCTTGTTAAGGAAATCTTCTTTTAGCTTTTTTTAAGGTAATTGTGTTATATTTGTGAGAAGGTACAGGAAAGGTGAATAAAAACATATGAAAGGAACAAACACAGTTCACACTTTACACTGCTGACACTGGACAAAGAGGTAATGGCTGCCTCTTGAAGTAAATCATTTGTTATCACCTGCTCCCCTGACCTAGGTTTCATTCTATCGGAACTCATCAGGGCGGAGTGTGAAATGCTCAACACAACTTCCTAAAAGAGGGGGAAAAAAGGTATAAAAAAGGAAATCAATAAAGAAAAATAGGACACTTAGATTGGAACATATAAAATGAACCAAAAAAAAATTTTTTTTTCATCCACCTTTCCTGTACCTTCTAACAGATATTATAAAACATAATTGCCGCGACATAAATTGAGGTGTTTGTTTGTTTTAACCTCGTAATGTTGTGATTTGCGAGTGACAGAACGAGCCTAGCAACGTGTTTTTATGAGTGGGTAAACAATAGGACACAAGTTCTGACAACCTAAAACAACTTGTCAACATTCTTTTTGGAAATCAGGTCGAATTGCAGTATATATAGCACCAATTTTCGATCTAACAGGGCTGATAACTTAACTATTCTAGGGGGGTTGCTCTGCCCGTTTTTGGAGCTGCGCGGGCTAGGACGCCGGATTATCGAGTTCATGTGTTGGGGGGGCTACCGTCGTGCCTAGGGTATCGGGGTTCTTATCTGTGTGGGATCACCTAGAGTGGCAGTCAGTTCATTAGTGAAGGGTTCCTTACTATACTTTGTTCTGTAACGAGCTACTAAGTAAATTCTTTTATATATTTTTAGTAACTTGTTAATAACATCACATCTTGTAGTATAGTGCAAAGAAGTACAATAAACCCTAACAAAACCAAAGTCGTCTGTAAATTACGAACCCACACACATAGGCCTATATCCGGTCGCCATCCTCGGCCGCAACCCATCCTGACAGATATAGGGCCCACAAGGGGGGAAATGACAATAATATACTAATTTTAAAATTCCCGATTCAGAAACGTTAATCTCCACAAGAGCCAATGTTTCCAGTCCGTTTGTACCCAGTGCTAAGGGTCCATGTTTTCAGGCCGGAGTGGTGTCGCTCCAGAAGCTGCTGGTACGAGAGAAGGCCGGTCAGGAGTCCCGAGGGATCTACCTTATCTCTTCCAACCCTGCCGACCCGGAGATGTTTGAGCTTAAGGTGCACAAACCCAAGGACAAGCACGTGTGGATACGAGCGGTCAGGTGAGAGAGAGTGGATATGTACCCCGCATCCACGGTAGCGTGTCTCAGAGACTTGGAAAATATGGAAAAGTCGTGGAAAATTCTGGGATTTTTTTCAACCAAATTTCAGGAATATAATAAAAAAAAAAACAATCGAGATTCAACCCATTTCTACTAAAAAGTTATCTAAGGTTTACAAAATGTAAAATCTCTCTTTTAGTTAATATTCAAACGTACTAAGAATGTAAATACAAATTGTGTTGTTCTTATTTCCGCCCTGTGGCGACACGAGTTTCGTAGTGTAGAGATAAGTTGTTTATTTGGTGTTGTGTTGGCAGGACTGCGGTGCAAGGATGCCAAGAAGACGAGGAGGACTCGGCCGCTCTCACCTCCGAGGACATACAGAGGAGACTTAACGCCAAGCAGCATCAGATCCGTCAGATTGTCGGTGAGTGGGTACCGCTAGGATCAGGCGAGTTTTCTCGGTTGAACCGGTAGCGGTGTTCACGACTGTGGCGTGCGTGCGTGAAGCTAATAGCGAAATACCGGCTTTGACTTGCATTTGTAAAAACATTCCCGGCTTACACAATTAACCAAAATTCGTCAATACAAATATAGATGGTTAAAATAATCAATTATTTCCATTCTTAACTGTTGTTTATTTACTTCTCTCAAATTTATGGAATTTTTACATATTCACTAAAAAGATAACCCAAATTTTATTTAAAATAGTCACATTAACACTTTTCTTCCATTTAATACACGCCATTAATCTCTTTTAACACAGTTGTATTAAATTTGTAATAAGGTACAGGAAAGGTGGTTATAAACATATAAAAGAGAACAAACACAGTTAACACTTTACACTGCTGCCACTGGACAGAGAGGTGATGGCTGCCTCTTGAAGAGAATCTATCGTTACCGCCCAGTTCCCCCGACCTAGGTTTCATTCTATCAGAACTCATCAGGAGGGGGAGTGGAAACGCACGACGCAACTTCCTAAAATAGGAAATCAAAAAACACAAACGGGAGATAAAAGGAGATTGATAAAGAATGATAGGAGAATTAGATAGAAATATATCAAAGGTATAACATAAAGGACAAACAAAGGAAATGGACATT
Organism: Timema genevievae; assembly: GCA_902155825.1. Classification (NCBI taxonomy): domain Eukaryota; kingdom Metazoa; phylum Arthropoda; class Insecta; order Phasmatodea; family Timematidae; genus Timema; species Timema genevievae. Next base: position 10,989 of record CABFWO010005601.1, on the reverse strand, counting down.
GGATGTGAATAAATATAATACATAATTATCATATATTTTTTTAATTTATTAAAAACTGGGTCAGAAGAACTAAAAGGAAGAGGTTTTTTTTTTTGTGTCTGTTTGAAGTAAAGAAAAGCTCTTCCCGGGCGATGCCGGGTACTTCATATTTACAAATAGCGGCTGGAAAAAAAAAACTGGCTTTAGAAATCCTAGAGAAGTCACGGAATTTTGAAATATTGTTTGGCTGGACACTCTGTTTTAGAGAATCCCTTTTGGAAAACACCGGGTATTTTAAGATAATAATATTGGCAATCACCCACCTTCGGTGGTCATTTGATCTAGGGCAGGGGTTTTTAACCCTTTTTTTCAATTACTCACCCCCCAAATGGATTTCCTAATATGTCCTCACACCACCTTAATCAGACACTCAAAATTATCATAATCATCAGTCACACGTTCTATCAAGTACCAGTATGACTTCAAAACACAATAGAGCATCGGGACGTCAAAAACCTGGACCGGCGATAATGCGGATCGGCAATAAAATATATTATTTATAAAAAATAACCACAGTTGTATCAATATCGGAGACTTGACTGCCAAAAAACACACCTCAACCGTTGTAAAAAAAAAAGCGGAGGCTTTTTTTTTAAAATAATTTTTGTCTTATTATATTCCTTAAAAATTTTTGATATTTAGCAACAAAAAAAAAGTGTTTGTTGTTTAATTAAACTGGAAATGTTTCTACCATAACACTGAGTTTTCTTAAGTATCCCATCTATGCTTATTTTTAAAATTCTGGTATAGTTACTGTATTTTTGAAAATCTGGACTGGGTCTATCCCCAACTATCCCGAATTATTGATGCTCTACTGTATGTCCATAGCTTGGAACAGAACTCATGAAAGAAAATCATACAGTTTTTATTGTGTTTATTAAAAAAAAAAAAAAGGAAAATCACTAATACTGAAAAGGTGATATTTTATTTTGATCTAAAAAAATTTTTTTATAAAGAGTGTTCATAGATCGAGTCCCGTACCCCAGTTAAGAACCCCTGGTCTCAAGCCTCACTCTCGCAATAGACTGGGCTGTCAAAGAAAGGGGTTCGAATCCCGGTCGAGTGTACCGAGGGTGTTTTTTTTTTCCTAAATGATTTTCCACTTTCACCTCACACAAATGTGGGTAGATTCCCCTCAAGATTAAACTTTCCTTATCTCTAACACATCAGCATAATTAGTACATATTCGTATAACCCGAACGGGTATTCAGACGCTGTGCTAAAAAGAATATTGTAAACCCTTTTATAGCCATTCATCCCCCCTCCTATTTGTTGGAAAAATTTCCGCTTATATTCCCTTATTCCGTTTATTTCTCTCTCTTTCTCTCTTTACTGACGTCCAAAGGCAGCTGTTTGGGATTTGAAGGTAACTCTATTTGTTTATTCGCTGTCTTTTAAATTAACTTTCTTTATTTCTGTATCTAAACTCTTTGCTTGGACTCACTTTATCTCTCAGTAGATTCTGTTTGTAAGTTGATTATTTCGCTACTCACTAGGGGAATAGCCAGGTGGGCCATGTCAGGCGTCTTATCAGGCGGAACTTTGGATTACTCCTAGAGGCATGTGTTATCGAATCATATCCGAGTTAGATATGATAAAATTATTAAGTTAAATAAAAAGAGTTACACATAATAAAACACAACATTGGATTAGTTTTGAACCCTAGTCCTCTTGAGTTATAAAGTATAAATGTCAACATCTTAACGCAACGATAGTTCACATTGTCAAAACTAGGTGGTGTGCATATATATTTTGCCCCTCTAGACTACATCATCCGTAGCTCAGTTTGTGGAAAGATTGGCAGGTACTAATATACCGTTGCCTAAGAGATGTGTGAATGTACTAATCGTACATACTTTCCTTTCCATGTCCCGATGAGACGAAGGTGATAGTGAGTACGACGGTGCGAAACCAGCAGAAACACTTAAAACCATCTTAAGACTAACTAACCAAACCCTGGTGACTGCTGGGGGTGATTCTCCTTTCGGGAAAAATACCCAAAGTACCTTCCGGGAATCGAACTTGGAGACCCTAGACTTGTAGCCATCTGCACTGACCACTACACAATGGGGCCAGTTAGTTAGGATGTAAAGAGCACCACCTGTTGTGGAGATTATAAACTATTTTAATATCTTCAGTCCTCGAAGTTTAACACATTTGTTACGTATTATCCAAGAATGAGATTATAGGCTACACAAAGGTCTTGTAAAGGTTGCTTCAGGGGAAAAAAGTTTCGGCTTATTTTCCCGGTCAGTACGGTAATAATTAACAAGCGTTTACTTTACCCGTTATTAAAAATATATTAACATTTTTTGTTACATTTTGGTATTCTTAAAGGTCTGAAAACCTATAATTTTATTTCTGGTTTGATTTGATTCAGGTTATCGAATCGAATAGTATAAAATTTCAATCAATACCGATACTACCAAAGCTTCGCAAACCGCTCTTTTCCACACTTTTTTTTTTGTCATCAAATTTATCAAAATAAAGATCTTCAATCATATTCCTTACACATAATTTTAAAACAAGTCTTAACAAGAGATTAGTTTGATGCGTCCATTTGGGTACCGCAAAACAAATTTACACTAAGATTGATTCTGGAATGGCTTTGAATGGTTTCGGGTCATTGAAATGTTTTGTTGCTATTTTAATTAATATTAATTAGATTGCCTCCTTAAGCATGACTGTTGCTTATTGAGCATCTCTTGTTTTCTATATAATATTCTGGCTGTGTCTGTTAAAGTAGATCACAGCTGTTGTAATACAGAACCTCTCAATTGTGATACAGTACAATTTTCTTAGGAGAAATCTTATTTGAGAGCTATAAAAGTTACCGGATCTACTTTCACGTATTCATGTGATCAACTGTCACTTTTGATAGATATCACCAAAGCCTAGTGAATAATAATAGATTAAATAGCCAAGCTAGTATATTTGTTGATAATCAGAGTTATAGCCACATCTAAATATATTATTCTTCAAATTTAAAAATGACACCTGGACACGGGAATTGAACCCGGGACCTTTGTACGCCAATACTTTGACCACTGAGCTATCTTGAGTTGAAGATGGCTGTGATATCTGATAGCTCGTGATCTTAATTAAATCACACACTTGTAGCCGATGATTTCCACATGTCCGTCACAGACTCTGTCTTAAAATATGAGTGAAGAATGACCCCTGGGCACTGGACGATTCCTGGATAGCTCAGTGGTTAGAGCATTGGCGTACTAAGACAAAAGTCCTGGGTTCAATTCCTATGTCCAGGTATAATTTTTCAATTTAAAAACATTAATAATAATATTATATTTAGAAGAAGGTCCAGGAAAGGTGGATAGAAACATATAAAAGGGACGAACACAAAATGGCCGTTAATATGAAAAGAACACAGTTCACACTTTACACTGCTGCCACTGGACAGAGAGGTAATGGCCGCCTCTTAAAGAAAATCTATCATCACCACCCAATCCCCCGACCTAGGTTTCATTCTATCGGAACTCATCAGGGAGGGAAGTTGTGAAACGCACGACGCAACTTTCTAAAAGGGGGAGGGTGGGGGGAAAAAACCCCACAAAAGGTAGAAAATTGTAAAGAATGATAGGACACTTAGATAGGAACATGTAAAAGGTATAACATAAAGTACAAACACACTAATAATAATAGTAAAAATGTTATTAATGTTTGCAACAAAATATATTTGTATTTTCTAAAAGATGTTTCCTATGAAAATTGTACTGTATTGTGTTATGTCTCTATCTATCGGCTATTAATATTATATCTCTTGCAAGCACCCAGAGATGTACTGTTGATTAAAAAAAACTCGAAATAAAAACCACAGTGATAATTTTATACAAAAATGTTAAGATACAAATCTAGGTTTTAAACTGAACTAGACTTCGCTTGTGCAAATCATATTCTCTTTTAATTAGCGCGAAGGAGAGTGTGAACAACTTCTCGTATCTGAAAATCGAATCAAATTAACTAAACACATCAAATTGAGAGAGAAGCTTTGCTTCTTTCAAATTACCTACTTGGATTTATTTAGTTTTTTGGTTAAAAATTTCTAAGTATTTGAAATTTCCTTTACTTGGGGAAACTTTTTAGTCGAATTCTAACAACCGGATCAAGTCTTTTACCCACAGAGCTACTCAATTTCTGATTGTGGTTAGTGATTGAAGTAACAAACTGGTCAGTAACCGGTTGTTAGGTTTCACGCAGTGCTACGCAAAAGTGTAGGAATTTCAATCGGTTTCGTGCTATCTAGCTTGCAAGCACCTTCTTCGGGCTTCCAGAATATTCAATATTTAATAATATAATGTCGGGTGACTCGATTGCCGATGAGGATTTTGTTCTCCACTATCATTATTACATACATTAGCCCCATGGCTTCTTTGGTGCTGACTGACAGCTCACAGCTGACAGCCGACGGCATTGAAAAGCTACCAGACCAAATTATGTATCCCTACGCTGAACCATATGATCTGCAAAAACATGTGTTTAACAGTTGTCACTTCTGACAGTCAAAATTTAGGTATATACCTAAATGTTGACTGTCAGAAGTCAGCTGTGAACTGTCAGTCAGCACCAAAGAAGCCACGGGGCTACTGTAGGAGATGTAACCAAAGAAGATTTTAGATTTATCCATACATACATTGGAAAAAAAAAAAAAAAAACTGTAGATTATTTGTTGCAACAAAGAAACTGCAAGAAACTGGTGCAAAATATACAGCCTTTTACAAAATGTCAAGAGAAAGCTACCTTGAATAATTCATTAAATGTTCAATAATTGTTCATTCATGATGATTTGAGTTGGTAACTGAGGTAACCTGGTGACTAGGATGTTTGGGTTTCTAGTGACTAGTCATCGTAGACCAGTTATGCCGGGATCACGATCAACTTAACGTTAACTTAAAGTTAACTTAACGTATGTGTGATTACGATTCACGTAACTTAACTTAACTCGAGCCAAACATCTTCATTCTCGAGTATGATCTGTGATTTGTACTATTTGTACAGTGATGATCTGTGAATGTTTAACAGTTTTCATTCAATATAATAAATATATATTACAAAACTTCTTTGATAAATTTAGCTTTCCTATTTTAGTTTAATCATTTTGTTTCAATGTCTGATCACTAGAACTGACGCTAAAGAGTAAACATTGGTCATAATACCAACAAATGAGTTACTAAATAGCCCTGTTGACGTCACTCGAGTAATGATTGGCTGGCTAGATCACGTGATACCCTTCAAGTAACGTTAACTTAAAGTAAAATACCTCCCAGGACATCTCTTACGTTAAGTTAACTGCATTGTGATCGCCTCCATTTAAACACACGAGGAGGTCTTTTATATTAAGTTAAGTTAAGTTAACTTTAAGTTAACGTTAAGTTGATCGTGATCCCGGCATTAGCGTACAGTAACAGTGAGCGCGCACCACTATTGAAACATATTAAGGTTAGACGCTCAAGCTACTGGTTGGTAATCTAGGTTTTGTTCGCGTCACTTTCGAGTCTTATTTGAATAGCTCTGTGTGGACGAAAGACTTGATTTTAATTCAAATTTTTAAATGTTTGTACGCCGCTAGTATCTCGCAACGGTACGCCTCTACTAACTCTTGCGTTAGTTGTGCTTGCTAAGAAATATATTTTAAAGTTGTCAACCATGCAATACCCAGAATTCACAGTTCTTCTGCATGTGGACGTATTTGGGGACTTGTGCTTTTATTAAGTTATTTAGCATTTATTATTTATATGTATGTACATTTAATATATTATTTGAGGTATTTAAAGCGCACTTTCAGAACCAACCGACAATTTATAAACTAACTTAAATATAGAAAAGACACAACTTCCAGTCCCCGACCATTAATTCATCAATGTGAAAGTGTAAACCCGCATTTCATCAACGATAAATGTTTCGGGCCATGCCGGGAATCGAACCCGGGACCCTTAGTTCAATAAACAGAAACTCTACCAACTGAGCTAAGGTGTCGGGTAAGTAAAAATACAGCAATAATTTAAGACATTTAACTGAAACTTTAAGATAGTAGGTCTTTTTGTGTGAACAAAGAAAGCGAAGAACTAAGCACCCCCTCGTTCAAACATGTTTTACTACCCCTTAAACAAGGGTTGTGTAGCGACAGAAGATTGACTGGGAAATACATCTTAAGTCTGTCTGTCCCTCTTCTTCTCTCTTAGTCAGTTCAATGAGAAATGGAATTTTAACTACTCTTTTCTTCAATCTAAGCTGCCTGGAAAAATGGGAATTGCTTCTGGAAAACCCCAGAAAACAAAGGGAATTTGACTGTAAGAAAATGGTGGCAGCCCTGTTTTGGTTCAAAGAGAACGAATAAATGTTNGGGGGGGGGGGGGGATATCCTTCTTGGTTGCCGGGGAGCTGAGGGGTAGAAAGTAGAAACTATTCATTATAACATTATAACATTCCTACATCCAGTTAAGTGATAAATTACTGGTCCGGGGTTAGGTTGTTGAGTTCATCCTATAATTATAATTGGTTCTGAACCACAAATAAGCAGTATTAGAGCTGTAAAAACAAATGAGAGCTCAAAAATAAAATGAAATTCTTAATTTTATAAAATTTTTCAATCTCAAATATTCTTAATTATTCGAGGATTTGAGTTCCTATTTGAAGTTAAAAACACTTCATTTTAGTATACAAATTATGGCTTAATATGATAGGGTGGGTTGGAGTAGGACAATAGGACAGTAGTACAATAGGGTGGTAGGGCAGTAGGACAATAAGGTAGTAGAGAAGTAGAATAGGTCAGTAGGACAATAGGGCAGTAGAGAAGTAGAATAGGTCAGTAGGACAATAGGGCAGTAGAGAAGTAGAATAGGTCAGTAGGACAAAAGGGCAGTAGAGAAGTAGAATAGGTCAGTATGACAATAGGGCAGTAGGACAGTAGGACAATATAACAGAGCAGTAGGACAGCTGCAACTCTCGCACCGTCCGAGTTTATCACCCTCGGTGTATGATGTCGGCGCTGGTGGTGTTTGCAGGTGTTCTGAGGCAGAAGGATCTGGAACAGGCACAGATAATGGAGGAGAAGATGGCGCTGACTCAGAAGCTGCTGGCGGCGTCTGGAGCGGACAACATCCTGGACCCGCCCAGCTACTGCAACCTGGTGCCAGAGGACGCCGACAGCAATACCGTCTGGCAGGAGGTGCTTTCGGCGGTGCAGGTCAGGCTGCCCCAGAAACTAGTTTTTTTTAGAAAATGTCTTTTCCCCCCTTGCCCTTTAAGTCTTTAAATGCTCGAATCCTTAAAGATATTCAAGAACTCGAGGTACTAAGCACTTAAGGATTCAAGGACTTGAAGGTCATATAATTTATAACTAAAGATACAGTAAATGCACGTTCCTAGGAACTCTTGTATTCTCCAGGAGGTGAACCAGCTGGCGAGCTCGCTCTACGCCACCGGCACAAACCTGTCCCGCAGCGTGAGCTCGGCGGGTGAGCACCAGAGCGAGGCGTATATCTCCCCCACCCTTCCCAAGAGGGCTGAGACCTTTGGAGGCTTCGACAACGCCAACAAGGAGCAGCTTCCGGCCGCCCTAATCAAAGGTACATTTGCATCGATGTGATTGTTCTCCCCCACTCCTCCCGCCCTTAATATTAAATATCTTAAAAAGGGCAGGAATCCGCTTCATTTGCCCAATGGTCCGAACATTACTTCTCAAACTTATTTTTAGATTGTACCCCTTGGTCATGACTAAAAGCCTAATGTACCTTCGACGGTGAATTTCCCCCGAATGTCAAGGTAAATTAAAGAAGAAAATTTCCCTCGGTCACCTCGAAAATTGGATCTCGTGTCACTTTGCCAATTTTTTTCCCCTCGAGAGTTGCTCTCGTACCCCCTGAAAATGGTGCGCTTACCCGTGGGGGTGGTGCAAGTACCACAGTTTAGAACCACCGGTCTAAGGGTTCACTCTTGCAATTGACTATACTGCCAATAACGGGGAGATCGAGGTTTGAATCTTGGCTGGGTCTACTGTGGGTGGTTTTTACAAAATGGTTTTCCACTCTCCCTCCATGCAAAATTAATGTTATAATTAATGGATTATAAGAAATAATGTTAACATTTAGTTACTATTTGTATTTTATATCATTATATTTCCTATTATGTCCATAATTTTATACAAGATTCGGATTCATAAAATAGTGGATCTGACTCGACTCTAATAATATTTGAAACTGATCGAGTGTCGGTCGGTCTCTTCTCATTGGCTGTCTGTCTGCGCAGGTGTGTCAAAGAAGCACGTCCAAGGTAAGGAGAACACAGAACAGTCAAATTCCCCCACGCCTGCCGGCACGCCCGACTTGGACGTGCACGCCCAGACCAACCCTCACAAACTTCCACTGGTGAGTCGAGACAATTTTTTTTTTCATCTCCAGACAAAGATGATTCCAACGTTTTTCATCTGGGGCCCCCTCCCCATCTGGGGCCACATATTATTATTAGTTTATACCGCGAGTCGAGGATATATTTAGTAACTCCAATCAACTGAATATAAACCTACAAACAACACTTAACATATTTATTACGATTCTAAGACGCACCTTGATTTTTTCAGTACCACCAACAGGGGGAAAAAAAAGCTTTGATTCTAACAAAACAAATAAAACGCTAAAATACCCTATATCTAGGAAATATTTGATTACCTGGGTGTCTACCATCCAGAAAAATCAAGGAAAATGGGAATTAGCCGAGAATTTGAAGTGATCGGGGAAAAAAAAACCGGGGAAAAGTCGGGAATTTGTTAAATTACAATAAAAATCTGGGAAAATGTTGTTTTACTCAAATTATGAAATACAATAGCTTAATCAGTTAAATCAGTACATTATAACACCATTCAAACTGTCATTTTTTTTTGTTTTTAGCTGTGTAATATATTTTAATATTCCTAGTAAACAATGTTAATACATATTTAAAATAACATGTTTATTTAGATTTTGAAAACTTTTTATTATTCATAAAAAAAGATTAATAGAAAAACGGTGGTGGGGAATTTTAGGTAATGATCGGGGGAAAGGTCGGTGATTTCATTGGTCAAGTTGAGTAGATACTGTGATTACAGAACTCAATTTACTAACAACAAAAGTACCTTATTTATCATTAAGTATGTTATTCTTTTCTTCCTTCTGAATCTGATTCCTCTGAACTTTCTTTATCTTCATAATCCCATAGTAGATTGAGCGTTTGTTTAAAAAGAAAGCATCTCTGATTCCAAGACATCCTTGGTTCTAAGACACACCCCTGTCAAAACCAAGCTTGGTAAATAAGAATGTTTTCCTTTGTTTATTTGTCTAAAAAAAATTAATAATTTGATGGTAGTTTTACTGGCAAACAGGTTTACATCAGAAAGAGGTATAAGAAAGTTGGATAGAAACGTATAAAAATAACAAACACAATATGGTTTTTGTAAGAACGCGGTTCATACTTTACACTGCTGACACTGGACAGAGAAGTCATGTTTTCCTTATAAATATATATATATATATATTTGCATCCAATATCATTTCCTTTGTCTGTCCTTTTATGTTATTCTTTTCACCTGTTCCTATCTAAGTGTCCTATCATTCTTTATCAATTTCCTTTCATCTCCCTTTTTTGTGTTTTTTTTTGTTTCCTCTTTTAGTGAGTTGTGTTGCGCATTTAACACTCCCTCCTGATGAGTTGTGATAGAATGAAACCTAGGTCAGGGGATTGGGTGGTAAAGATGGATTTTATTCAAGATGCGGCCATTACCTCTCTGTCCAGTGTCAGCAGTGTAAAGTGTGAACTGTGTCCATCCTTTTACTGTAACAGCCATATTCGTATTTGTTCCCTTTTATATGTTTTGTATCCACCTTCTTACAAATACATATTCAAAATACCTCAAAAATTGGAAAGAGGTTTTCCCTAAAGAGATAAATTAACTAAACCCGATATTTTCGAGGAAAGGATTGAAAATTCCGAGTACTCAAACATTTAATGTAACGTAAAAGTTGCCGAGTTGTGGTAAACTACTACAACTAGGCCGGAACTCGGAATTGTCGAGTACTCCCACCCACCCTAACACTCTACTCTGAAGGTCATCCCCCCTCTCTATGTATGTATGCGTGTGTTTGTGAGGGCCAGGACCAGCTGCCTTGGCGCAACACCGTCATCTCCACCATCCCCCCCGGGGTCCTTGTCTCGGGCGCCAACGCCCAGTCCGAGTTGCCGGCCCTGTTGATGTTGGGACAGGAGCAACAGTTGGCGGCAGTGCAGTTGTCCCATTACGTCTACAAGCTGCTCTCCATCATCAGCCAGCAGATGACCTCTATCCACAGGTACAATCCCCCCGCAGATATTAGTCACAAGGTGGGGTTCAAAGTCGACGTTTCAGATTCAGGGTGATGCCTTAGTAAATAACGTCTAACTACCCCTTTGGGTTATACATATATATATATATATATATGTATAAGTTACGCAAATGAGTTAGGGATGAGGAACAAGGTTGTGGGGTTGGAATCTGTAAAAATACACCGGATCCAGCTTAAAACTTATAATATTATAACAATATTTTATACAATTTTTTTTTACTAGCCACGACCAATATTTTTAATTTTGACTGACAAATTTATTCAAATATAAATTCACAATGCCAAAAAAGCTTCCCGTGAAGTCGTCTGTATTGGAGCATTTTACTGCAGTAAACTTGAAACATTGAAGGAAGGATAGAAGGACATGACCTACCTCTAGTCGAGTCTGTAAAACACCAACAGTATCTACGTGACCATGACCTACCTCTAGTACACAGTCTGTAAAACACCAACAGTATCTACGTGACCATGACCTACCTCTAGTACACAGTCTTTAAAACACCAACAGTATCTACATGACCATGACCTACCTCTAGTACAGTCTGTAAAACACCAACAGTATCTACGTGACCATGACCTA
>CABFWO010005600.1:0-45514 GCA_902155825.1 Timema genevievae | reverse complement strand
AACTTGTGAATGTGAGGAATGCCAGGCCTCCACCGTGGTTCGGATCCCACGTTAAACTGTAGGTCTTACATTTCATCTCACAATCACACTACTATTGCACATTAGCGTAAGTGCGTATAACCCGAACGGGTAGTAAGACACGCTGCTAGTAATAATAATAATAATAATAATATACTACTGGTATAAAGATGGGAAAGGTTATAATATTATAGGAATTCTCTCGCATTTCCAAGGAGCTATAGAAGGAAATTTCTTAGAAAAAAATAACAGCTTATATTTGAGCATCAACCTCCCCATCTCTTGAAAACTGAACAATACGAAAGTATACCTACCGATTCCTATCAAATTGTGGGATATTTTTTTGCGGTTTGTTTTTTTATCATCACGTCTCAATATCCGTCCTAGCTATATGCATTTTTACATTATTCGCTAATGTGCTAGGGAAGATTAAAGTTGAATTTAAATGTTTTGTATTATCTATACATTCACCAGGGATCTGAAGCCCTATCTCCCTATCAACACTAATCCATTAAAACATGAGATTGACGTATTAGACCACATGAACACCGATGCGAATATTTTGGCTTTTAATTTTGATTAAAGATGTCATCGTTATTTTACTAAATACAACAAAATTAAATTTTAAATATTTCGTATTAGATAATTAATGTGAACCCACTTTGATGGCTGTATGGTCTAAGGTGTCACTCTTACAGTAAATTTAACCGTCAATGATTGGATAAATCAGTGTTCAAACCCCAGTTGTGTGAACTGAGGTCTGTTTTTTGCCAAATTGTTTTCCACGCAAATGCGTGTACATAATTTCCTCTAAATGCTTTTCCGCTCAAATTTAGGTACATTTTCTCTAAATTCAACATTTTTCATCACTAGCGTTTTAGCTTAATCAGTACATATGCGTATAACCCGATTGGGTAGTAAGTCACGGTTTCAGAAATAAAAAGTATGTGATTTGGTGGCTTGTTCCGCCGAACTCTGTGTCGCTTCATAAACTTTTTAATGCGCGCCTCTGCTTACATCGCCGTGTTTACATCGATGCCATCTGCACATTATTTACGTGTCAGTGGCACTGAACATAACAAGAGCTGAAAATGTCAGTTTTACTCAGGGCAAGTTTTCATATTTTGACATAATTTTAGTTTACTACTACTCTCTTTTGGAAACTTCCTAGATTGATCACACCAAGATAATGGTTTGTTAATTATTTATAACGGTTTGTTGGTCATCAAGATGGAAGCATGGTGTGACTGTCATAATATGAAAGCTATAGGAAGGGCCTGTTTAGAAAAATTAAAACTTTTGTTGTTGTTACTGTTAACATTGATTACATTTTAACCATATTACAACAGCTTCGATGGCCTAATAGTCTAACGCGCCACTCTCGCATTAGAATAGCCTGCCAATGATGGAGAGATTGAGGTTCGAATCTCGGTCGGGTGTACTGGGGGTTGTTTTTTTCAAGTCTCCCTTCATACAAATGCGTGTACAATTCATCTCAATTATAATCTTCATAATCTCTAAAACCACTAGTGTAATTAGTATATAAACGTATAAACCAAACGGGTGCTAAAAAAGATGTATTACCTTACAGGTATTTATAATATCTCTCAACAGTGGCATCTACGAGGGGTGTTATTTTATTAAGTAAGGTATAAAATAGGAATACTAACTATTTTTGGGCATTATTTTTCATCCGATTCTACATACCTTCAGCTAATTTTAAACATAGTTTCCGTTGTTATCTAAACATGTTGTATCGTGAGATAAGTTTTTGTAGACCCTAGACATAGAAGTCTGCCACCAGTGAGGAAAGCCATTCCTGAACCCTAGTTTTCACTTCGACGTAAGTGTGGAAATGTTTGCCGGCGAGGAACCTTTTCAGATGCATGGAAAGATGGTGGTCACTAGGCGCAAGGTCAAGGCTGTAGTGAGGGTGATCCAATTGCTGCCAGCCAAAAGATACGATGAGAGCTTGTGTTCTAATAGAAGAGTGTGGCCTCGCATTTGTCATGAAGCAACAACACTCCTGCAGATAACAGGTCGTGGCGTATATTCCGAATTGCGCGGCGAAGTTTCGTCAAGGTCAGATGATACGCAGCTGCGTTTATTGCTGTCCCCTCGTCGCATGAAGTCCACCAGCTGAAAACCACGTCTGTCCCAAAACACGGTTCAGGAATGGCTTTCCTCGCAGGTGGCAGACTTCTATGATGAGGTTGTACAAAAACTTATCTCACGATACGACAAAATGCTTAAATACCAACGGAAACTATGTTGAAAAGTAGCCGAAGGTAAGTAGTATCGGATGAAAAAAATTACCCAAAAATAATTGATAGTTTCTATTTTATTGCAAAATGGTCCTTACTTAAAAAAACACCACTCGTAAATATCATATTACTTGACGTATGAATACGTGAAAGTAGATCTAATAACATTTCTAGCTGTCAGATAAGGTTTTTCCTATGGACATTATACTGTAGAATATTCTCCAGAGCAAAATCGTTAGGTTTTTTTTTATTAAAACTTTTCAAAAAATTGTTATCAGTAGCCTACCTTTAATATAAGGGCTGTGAGCCAAAGTCACCGGTTAAACCATTAGTTTTGACCAAATGCCATCTAGATATCACGTTTAAATGAAATCCGGCCAAAACTGTTTCGACTATGCTCCCAAGGACGGACAGACAGACAATTCTTCAAACCATTATCATAATCTTGAGGTCAAGAGTACACAAGATTACCATATTTTCTTTATATGAAACAGTGAAAAAGCATACACATAATCAATATGACCCGAACCATTAATAATTGCATATAAATAATTTGGTTTTCAAGCTATTTTAACATATTCTGAAAATTGAAAAATGACACCTGGACACGTGAATCAAACCCGAGACTTTCGGCTTAGTACGCCAATGCTCCACCACTGAGCTATCCAGGATTCGTCCTGTGCCCAGGGTAATTCTTCACTCATATTTTAAGGCAGAGTCTATGATGTACGTGCGGAAATCGGCTGCTTTATTCACGAGCTATCATATAACGCGGCCATCTTCGACTCGGTAGTTGGCTTATTACTGCCACTTTGTACAATTCTGCCTTGAAATATGAGTGAAGAATGACCCTTGACACGGGACAACACCTGGATAGCTCAGTGGTAGAGCATTGGCGTACTAAACTGAAGGTCTCGGGTTCGATTCACGTGTCCAGGTGTCATTTTTCAATTTTCAGAATATGATATCTAGATGAAGTATTCCTCTCTATAAGCACAAATAATAGCTTCAGCTGTTTGATTCTTAATATTCTAACATAGTTAATATTATAATAAGGGTGAATTTAAATAATGATACCCCGGCATTCATCTACGAATAAGGTAGTTAAACTGTCACGAAGGGGAGGGGGTAAACTTAGATACACACGCACGACCAATGAGTGATCTCCACCACGTCCTAATCAGTCACGTAAACTTTTGCCCTTTACAGGTATCATCATGACGTCATCAATCGCGAGCCTTCAAATTAACGACGTACGGCATAATGACGTCTTCGGTGTGACACGCAGCTTAGTCGATATAAAAAGCTTTTAACCGATAACTGTGCTTTTGCTTATTTCATGACCCCTTTTATATGGTTTCTTTTGTAATTACAAGCCATTATCTGTGTTTTAGCTACTTAAAATAGCTTTGTGGTGGCTTGATTAATAGATATCCTTCATTACGATACATAGAATGGGTTTCTATGTTATTCTAAAGATGCAAGATTCGTGAAAATCCAGAAAATTATCTTAAATATAATCATGAAGACCTTAACTTTAAATAACAATTTTAAGCAATTAGTAGAAGGAATTACATTGACTTGTGTAGTTGGTAGGGTAACAAAAATTTTTTTTTTAATGGACAAAATTGTATTAATATAATTTTATTTATTTAAAAAGTGTTATGTTCGTTGTTTATGACGTAATATACATGACAAACAAAATATAACTTGTCATTGGCAAAGAGAATCAAGAAACTTTTTAATTTTTAGCTAAATTTAAAATATGTACTCTTTAACTAAAGTTGCATTCATTGTTCTTTAAAGATTCGAGGATTCGGCCCATCTTTAATATATATACACTTAAATATTTATAAATATTTTGCAGTGTTGATTTCAAAAATAGCTATTATTTTCCTACCATGTTCTTTCTGTATTTAGGTAAATCTTCAACGAATAAACATGGTTTTGACAATTTTTTTTGTTTTTTTTTTCATAAATTTAGATCATGCATTTACTTTATAAAATCATATGTTGTCTTAATTTAATTTTTCATCATTTTTCTATAGGTACATTTACTTATTTTAGTTATATTAATTTTATTTGAGCCTTTGAGGTATTTAACTTACACATTCTGGACCAACTGATTATATCAGCACACGAGAATTTCTATGAGAAAGAGCGAAAAGGCCTAACAATTTTGCCGGCGAAGGTCTTTTTACATACCTTCCTGGGTTATTTTATATGCCACAATCGACATGGGACCGATGGATTTACTTCCCCTCCATAGGAAGTTGTGCTACAGATATTTGTCACTCAAGAAAGATCCATCGACCCCAGCTGGGTTTGAACCCACAAACCACGGGTCCTGAGGTGAATAATTTACCCCAAGACCACTGAGGTCAACGGTTATTTACCAAGCAGTTTTTAAACCCACTGATTAAATCAGCACACGATTTACATACAAACTAACCTAATACTATTACATAGATAGTATTGAGTCACCTGACCAAAATTTCATCAATTATATATGTACATTAAATATTATTATTAGAATCGCGTCTTACTACCCGTTCGGGCTGTACGCACTTACGTTGGTAGGGTGATTGTGAGATGAAATGGAGAACCTACAGTTTAACGTGTAATCCGAACCACGATGGAGGCCTTTAAGTCCACACATTCACAAGTTGTGATTGATACACGTCTTGTCAGAGGTGAAGGAAGGGTTTGCCAATCAGATAAATCTGTGCCGAGACCAAGGATTGAACCCCGGACCTCCAACACAGAGTCTGACACCTTACCCCTAGACCACCAGGTTACCTTACATAAAATAAAACTTGGCTTAAATCCACTGTTTTACGAATACGAATTTCAAATCTACTCCTAATTTTACTTAGGAATCCCAAATCTCTAAATTAAATATGAACATAAGAGTAAATAAAAATCTATTAGTAAATTTTTTAAATGCGTTCATTATAACATTCATACATTCATTTAGGTGTAGATTAATTATATATTTGTCCTACTATAATGTTGGGTCGAACCATCAACATTGAAAAAAAAAATTCTTTAAATTTTGAATACGATAGTTTCAAACTTCGATTCGAAAACCAAGTTCCGGATTTGAGAATTACCAAGTTTTTCCAAAAAAATATACTCAAAGTTAAAATACACATTTTTATTTTCAATTTTTGTCATTTTGGCTATTATTTACAGCAAAGAATAATGTTAGCTTGACAAAAAGTACAAAATAAATAAACTACCTGTTGTGATAGTAACTTAGTCTATAAGCTTAAGAAGAAATATCTTAATAACATTATATAAATCATATCTAATATCTAAAGTTATATTATTATAAAAGAAAAAGTCGAACTTTGGTTTTGCTTAAGAAATATTTCATATTATTTGAGGTACAGCACTTTGACCAAAACAATTTTTTTAAATTTGTGTTTATTTAACATCTTACCCTATGTCGTAGATATTATAAATATAATATAATAAAAGAACCCCTATTTGCGAGGGTATTGGTAAGCCATATTTTGTGAAGCCCTCATCAATGCATCTTGCTGAAATTAGAACCTTGACATCCACGTCACAGGCAATCCTGTGTTTTAAAGGCTGCATAAAATATTCAGGTACATTGTTTCTTCCCAAGGGGGAAACTGATTATGTCCTTGGAAACCCTCTCTACTTAGATTTATTAGCCCAACAAGAGCCGTGACATAAAAGCGTATTAATCACTAAAATAAACCTTAGGTGTATTCTATACAGGTAACGTCTGCTCTGTGTGGAACTGAAACGGTTTCTTATGTTTTATACTCACGTCTGGACCCGTGTTAGCAGTTCCTCTTTAACGTCACACCCCCTGTGGCAATTGTCGTCGTCATAATAGCCACCCCTTCCTCCCACCCTCTCGCCCTGGTCCTTGTGGAGCACAACTAACTCTAGAGAAGGGTCGACAAACACACAGGTTGTTGTAACAAGAGGTCTACACATGTTCTCAATAACTGTTCTCCTAGCAAATAACACCGAGGTTGTTGTAACAAGAGGTCTACACATGTTCTCAATAACTGTTTTCCTAGCAAATAACACCGAGGTTGTTGTAAATAGAGGACCGCATACGTTAACAAAAACTGGTCTCCTAGCAAATAACACCGAGGTTGTTGTAAATAGAGGACTGCATAAGTTAACAAAAACTGGTCTCCTAGCAAATAACACCGAGGTTGTTGTAAATAGAGGACTGCATACGTTAACAATAACTGGTCTCCTAGCAAATAACACCGAGGTTGTTGTAAATAGAGGACTGCATATGTTAACAAAAACTGGTCTCCTAGCAAATAACACCGAGGTTGTTGTAACTAGAGGACTACACGTGGTAACAATAACTGTTCTACTAGCAAATACCCCCGAGGCTGTTGTAATAAAAGCAAGGTTATTAGAGTTATAACTTTTTTTTTATCTTTTACAGACTTCGAGATTCATGCCTGAACCCACCTGACTACTTGTAGAAGTATCTTATAAAGCAATAAACCTAAAATTTTACTGAAGGGCATAGAAAAAGGATTGTAGGCACCAATTATTTTCTTTAGTTTGATGGCACATAAAACATTATTATGCATCATAATCTCAGTGCATTCAACTTTCACGATTAATTTTCCTTATATTAAATGGTAAAAACTAATCGATAGTTTATTTTTCTAATTTATCTTTTTAATTTAGAAATGTTGCTAGACCAACAATTCTATACACCCTCAAGGTCACTAGTCAATATAAGATTAAGTAAACAGAGATAATATTATCTCAATAAACAACAGTGAAAAAAATAACGTAAATATATGGTTCATAAATTCGTGATTTTTAAATTTATTAGTCAAAAAAGAAATATTAAACGGAATTTTTATTCAGATATATACTGAAGTTTACTGTACGTGTTTATTAAGTTAAATACTTTTTTTTTGGAAAATCACGAGGTTTCATTTACCTTTATAGTTTTCGCTTTTCTTTTTATGTATTTTCACTTGACTCGTCTTATGAAATAATAACTATTAAAAAAAATTAATCACATTGTATCGAGATTAAAATATTTATGATGACTAACAAAATAAATTCACCTAAAACTAATTTAACTTTTCTTATTTAATAAGCTAAGAAAACCTAAGTCTATTCAATCAAAGTTGTGTTACCTGTTACCATGGGAAATTAATTGTAAGGCAAGAGAAACTAAAGGCATTAGAATAAAACATTGTCGACTGTGTGGTGAGATAATTGTTTACGTTGATGGAAGGCCGTTAGACAGAAATCGATATTTTACGCGCATTAGCGCTGTGGTTTTGGTTTGGAAATTACATAGATATATATTTTAATACAGGTTTAAATATATAATTTAATGAATTCTTGGATCCTACTAAAGTGATATTGTTTTTGAAAGTTATCTTAAATTGACTCAATCTTTTTTTTAAATTTAGCACCACGTTCAGGCTATGTGCATAGTTTGTACTAATTGCACTAATGAGTTAGGGATAAGAAAGGTTGATTTTAGAATAAGTGTACCCACATTTTCATGGAGAGAGAGAGAGTGGAAAACCATGTAAAAACACCTTCATACATCTGACCGGGATTCTAACCCTGATCTCCCTATAATTGACATGACTAAAAACTGTTGGGAGTGGTACACAAGGGTAGTCCGTAAATCATGTAAATTTATTTTATCCAATTAATTCAAAAGTAAGCATATCCGTTGAGAAAACCAGTATTTGTTATCCTCATGGGACAGTTAAATAATAACAAGAATGTTTTAAACTAAATTTACGTCCTAAAAATAAATGATATAAATTCACTCATTAAAAAAACTTTTAAATAGTCTTAACCCATAATTAAGTCTTAATTATTATGTATAATAATCTAGCCTCTTGCACTGTGAAAATATTTGGAACCCATCATTTAGTCTTAATTTTTATAATATAGCTATTTACATTTACTATATTCTTAATCCATCGCTGTAGTCTTAACAAGTATAATATATATTCTTGAATTAATTAAAATATTTTATCCACTCATTAAGACCTAACTGGTGTAAATAATAATATAAAGAAGTTTTTACAAATAAAAATATTATGACGCATTCAAAATGATGAATTGTTTTAAAATATTTAAAATTAATTTGAATATTCTCTAGATTATAAACTTAATTAATTTTGAATCTCAATAACTTGACATGGTTTGATATTCTTTCCCTCCATAATTTCGCTACTAAATATGTAGCGTGTCTTTGTTCATAATTTCAGTTATAATTTATGAATTCAAAAGTAATTCTTAAAGGGATTTAGTAAACCGATTTTAATCAAACTGTAAATTAAACGTATGTAGATCTACTTATATATAAACTAATCTTCCATTTTAATTTACCACTAAGTAGCTTCTCTACAGAACATCTGATCGCTCAAGAGCAAATGTCGAATAAAAAAAAACACGAACTGGGGATGCTATCTGTTGAATCAAAATTCACATCACGATCTCTTTAATGCAATATAATTTCCTCAGGGGTAAGATGTGGTACCGATCGTAACGTAGTCGAGTACGAAACTCAATTAGACTTCTCATATAGACAGTAAGTAAACTAAACCGGTTAAACTAGCTCATAACTAAAAGATGGTTCATCTACTTTTCTATTCAATTTCTGGGGTATAATTTAAATAGATTGTACCCAATTGCAGTAATTTAATTTTTCCTCTGACCCGTTTCGGTGGCCGCATGGTCTAATGCTACTCTCGTTTCAGACTAGACTATCAATGACGAGGGGATCAAGAGAGTAAAGTCTCGGTTGGGTGTATTGAGGTTGGTGTTTCCAAAATAGTTTTTCACTCTGACATCACGCAAATTCGAGTACACCTCCTCTAAATATAACCTTATCGATTTGTAAAACCATTTACGTAACCCGTACATTCGCGTGGAACCGGAACGGGTAGTAAGACGCTATGATAAAAAAAAATCCCTCTGCTCCACATCTTACTACCCGTCCGGGCTATCCACACATTTACACTAATGGGGTAGCGGCCAGTAAAGTACAAGTGTAATTATTATTTTAAGGGGAAATGTATTTTCTTTAATTGATTTCAATAATGATAGCTATGATATTAGCTTTTTACGTATTTATCACGTTAACTGCAGTTAGTAAAATTAAAAATATTAAAATCATACTTCTCCTATCAAAAAATTAGTGAATATACCCCTTATAAACGCGTTATCTTCTTGAAATTAAAAAAAATTCAGTCCTCGTGGGTCTTCTAACCCCCTATATTTCATCAAAAAATTAGTAATATTTATGTATACCTCAGTGGTATTGGGGTAAAGTTCTCGCCTCAAGACCCGATGATCGTAGGTTCAAATACGGCTGGATTCGATAGATTTTCCTTGAGAGATAAAAAAAATCTGTTGCACAACTTCCTTCGGAGAGGAAGTAAAGCCATGTAGATTGTGTCATGTAAAAGAACCCTGGAAGTTTTGTGAAAATACTTTTCTCGGATATCTAACTCAGACTTTCTTAACAAACAAAGAATTTAGCAGTAAACCTTATCTCAGTCTGTAGCGTGTTTGTCCATTGAGATAATATACCTGGGCTCGATTCCCACTATGGCCAAACTTTTTATTTATCATAGATACACTTGGGGATTCTTATTGTTTCATAGTGATGGATGGATTAGTGTCCGATTGTTTTGGTGTTGCGTTAGTTATATAATTAATCAAAGTTGGTTTTTCATGTGCTAACATAATCAGTCTGAAAGTTAATGTAAAATACCTTGAATTAAAAAAACCTATCTGCACACGACTTAAAAATTAGTAAGATTAAAAAAACAGATACAATGCCCTGTTTCTCGGCCCTTAAATACATCACTATGAGAGTCGCAGCCCAAATTTATATGATGTTGATTTTTTTCTACGGTTTTGGGAAGTGAACTTGGAATTCTTAGCTCACTAGACTGACGCGATACCTACCAGCTTGGATCGGTTCTTAGGCAACCCAAATAACGTGGATGAGCGGTGTGGTTGCCTAAGTTACCTTTAAGTTGGTGTATTCTTTTTTGTTGTAAAATTGTTTCAGTTTTATTTGAACAGAGTACATTTATAAATTACGGCCATCTTATATCACACAGCCCATATACATTCTCATGCTTAACTGATTTAGTATCTACTGTGTATAGCTCAAGTTTGTAGTACATAGGATATATGTAATAGGATGAAAGTTCAGTTTCTTGACACAGGATCATACGATCGCATCAGTAAACAGTTAAGGTGAGAGTGTAGCAGATGCGAGAAAAAAATCAGTGCTTTTACAGCTTTTATAAAAAACTATATATTTGTGCTCAGACTAAATAAGAAAGTACAAACATTATCTAATTTTCTTCACATGGTGTTTTGGACACCCTTGACATCTATTAAACAACTCTTATATCACTACGGAAAGAAAATTAAATTCTATGTTTCCACTGGAGCAATATTTATCAATATTTGATTTCTATTGGCCAAAAAAAGTTTTGTTATAAAAACGTTAAAAAACTTACCTTAAATCGCAATCCCTACACTCCCACCTTAACACATTAGCTTAATCCCAGCATAAACATATTACATCTACCAGTGTTTCACTAATTTTCCCGAGTAGCGTAATACTTTATTAGCTTTGATCCAACAAACTTACCCAGCCTAGCTCTTCATAAAAAATGTATAGCCTATCAATACCTACAATCTTGTAATGTACAAACGGTTGTCCTAAATATGTAATAAATTTTTACCCTGTTTGGAGGCCACATAGTCTAGGGCATCACTCACGCAATATAATGAACGGTCGATTACGGGGAGATCTGGGTTCAAATCCTGATCTTGTGTACTGAACGTGTTTTTTTTCTAAATGGTTTTACACTACCTCCCCTCCCCCACGTACATGAGGGAACATTTCCTCTAAAATGTAGCCTGACTCACCCCTAGATCATTAACGCGATTAATATACATGTGTGGAGCCCAAACGGGTAGTATGACGCAGTGCTAAGACTTTAGTGGTAAATTAATAATAATATTGTTTTTCTGGGCTACAAAAGTCGTAGTCCAGTAGTCGAAAAATTTGCCAGTACTAGTGTCCAGGGGACGCCTGAATATACTAATCGTACATCCTTTCCGTGGAGGCTCTTTTCATGTCCCAATGAGATGAGGTGATGGTGGTAGGGAGTATGAGAGTGATAGTTAGTATGAGGGTGAGAGTGAGTATGCTGGTGATAGTGAGTATGATGGTGATAGTGAATATGATAGTGATAGTGATTATGAGGGTGTGGAAACACTTAAACCTAACTAACTGAATACTGGTTACCGTTGGGGTAAGTCTTCTTTCGGGAAGAATACCCAAGTTATCATCCGGGAATTGAACCTGGAATTCCTAGTCTCGTAGCCATGTTTACAAACCCCTACACCACGAGGCCGGTTAGTAATAAATTAAACAACGTTATGACATACAGAAAAATAGCAATTTTGGTTTCATCTATGGGGACTTGATAATGTGCACCATTTTGATTCCTAATGTTTCAAGGTGTTCATTTATTGTTGATACCCTGAAATATGGAGTAGCTCATAGCACCCATACTTAGAAAATGGCCGCCATAAAAGTCCACTTTAGCTTTTTTCCAATTATCTCATAAACGATTTATCCTATTGAAAATGTGTACTGAACTAAAATTGTAGAGCATAAAATTTGCATAATCTATGTTCAGTAATATTGTTTTGAAGGATCTATGGTTTAGGATTTATGTGTGATGGAAATTTTTTTTTGTGTTTAATCTAAAGGTTGTTTAGTTACATGTAAACTATACAGAGAGGCACATATATAATGGAATTAGTAATAAAAATTAATTAAAAATAAATACTTATTAATTAATCAATGTTTATATGACATTAAAAAGTGTAAGACCTCTTACAATCATCACCTCACTGATGTCATAGTCTGTCAGCATGCCAGTGTCTAGAACACCAAGTTGTTCGTAGTTAGAACAGTAATGTATTTTGCACATGTCTGTACATTTGAGGTTGTTGTAAATACACTGATATGATTGCATGACACATTGTTTTTGGCAAGAACATGACAGCATTTTCAAAAACAGCGTCGGGAGCAGGAAGGCAGTTTATCCACCGTACTTTCAGATCAGCTCTTCCGTCGCCGTCTGTTCCAGAAGTCCAACCATGTTGGCCTGAAGCTGGAATATCAGGGTTATTTTGTAAACATTTTTTCCAAACGAAATCCTTATAGTTCACCCTTTTTTATATGTTGGTAGAGTGTGTTCCTACAATGAGGGAGGCTGTGAGACTCCACTGATCCCTTTTTAGCAGAACAAAATGGTATAATGTAATTCATTTATGTCTGATAAGTTTTTCTTTCCATAGTAGAGTTGACAAACAAATTACTCAATTTGTTTCTCTGTTTCCTCCGGTATGTCAGCTGCTGTACCAAGAGTACTGAGAGCATTTCTGTGTTCAACATTTTGTTTCATTAATTTGTAGGCTTGAGACTTTCCCTTGCCAGCAAGGCACTGATTGTATCGCACCCAGTGAGTGAATGCATTTCAGGCAAAGCTCTGCTCACGTTTATGCCTGGAATTTCCTGCATTTGGTTCATGCTGCAGTAATTTTCCAGGTTACTTGATTCAAATTTCAAAAATATTGATCCCTGATACATCTTAAACTCTCCTTCTACTGCAAACAACATGGTTACCAAAACATCAATATCTACAGAGATTATAATTATCTCTCTGAATTCAGAGACAAGAGACACAAGATGCACATAAAATAGAAGTCGAGTGTCAGCCTCCTCTTAAAAATATGTCAATTTAGAGTATTTTTTTGCCAGTTTATTTGTAATTTTGTAATACTTTTCTTCGCAAGTAGAATAAAACTCTCTTCTATCCAACATCTGGAGGTACTGTTCACTTTACCATTCTTTGCAAAGAAAACTTATCAGTTCTGTCTTGCTCTATTTAACTGACAGGAATTACTTTCATTTTCTGACTGGGTGGGCAGACGTTATATGTTTCACTTTTGTATAATCACCGACAGCTCGATGTTTTCTCTCATCAGTTTTTTATCAACACTTGTCTGTATGTATCAAAGACCATATATATTCTTATAAACGATACATATTCTTGTATCATCCTGGAAAATAGCTACTCTGTTACTTGACCAAAAGTTTGTATTGCCTGTGGTAATTTTTGAACCTTGCACATTCCATCAATGATGTAAACTTTATTATTATAAAAGTCATCAGAAAGTGCCAAATCCTTAGAAATTAGTTCCTTTAGCTTAGCTTAGCAGTTCTTCATAATGAATCATCTGGGGTTGCTAAGAACCATGTAGGAGATCCTATCCAGATATCTTCGCTCAGCAATGCTTGCTATCTGAGCAAATAAGTTTATTTCTGCCTTGACAATAAATTCTTTGTTTTTTAACACATTTTCCTTTCTACAAATTAGAAAATGTATTCAGCTTTCGTTTCTTTAGAAGCTTGAAAAACTTTTCTGGTTTTGATTCTGGGTAGGTTATCTCTTTTGAAGTTCTTGTAAGCTTATTCACCTATCTCATGAGCATTGGGCAAGTCTTCTGTCATTGCGGTAGTTCCAGTTTATAAACTTATTATATCCGGAAAGGATGTGCCCATTCATTGATGATCAGGCTTTTCACAGATGAAATATCATGTTTATATTTTTGGATTATAGACTAAGAAATATCTGGATGTAAAACAGATTTTCCTGAAGAAGAATTGCATATTGTTCTTCCGTGAAGCATGTAAATAAATGCTGCCATTGGTGTAACTTAAACCTACACAGACCCCGCAGTGTGGGGGGGGGGGCGGCAATGGGCTGAGGGGACTATACATTTGATATAGCTACCAGTTGAATAAAAATCAGATTAAAAGTATGCAGTTAATTAACAATTTGTTTACAGTGCTTACACAAAAAATTCTGCTAACAGCAACATATGAGGAAGTTACTGATAAATCATCCATCTTGGTTAAGGAATACGAAGACCTTATTGATGATTTAACCTAAAAAGTAAACAGTTTTAGAGCAGCTTTAAAAAGTGAGATTGTAAATAAATAATCAATACGACATTTAGCTGATCTATTGTTTCTTGAATTTTATACTTTGGCATCAAGCTTGCCAGATCTGTGTACTGCTTTTCTTTTGTTTCTTACTCTTCAAGTTACTGTTTCTACAGCTGAAATATCCTTTTTCGAAGTTGAAGTTGATAAAAAACTTTTTAAGAAGTACCAAGAGTCAATAAAGACTTTGTGCTCTCAGTATATTAAGTATTGAATGGGAAAAAACACGTGGCCTTGACCAACATGAAGTAATTACATTATTTGCCTCTCAAAAAGCCAGAAAGGAAATCGCTTGTTCAGCTTAACTTGACTCAATATGAAATAATGTTTGATGGCTATTTAGTAATGATGCGTGTAATTTTCAGTTCCTAAAGTAAAGAAGTAATTTTTTAATATTTCTAACTTGAGATTTTATTTCTATTCCTATTCCAACCCCTTTATAATGTTAGCTAGAATCGCTCAAAAAGTAAAGAGGTCAACGGTACTAAATGTTTCTAGGGGGGGAGGGGGGAGTTAAAGAAAGCTACGCCACTGAATTCTGCCCTCACATCAGAGTTTAAATAGTATCTTTGAACTGTTTCAGGTCGTTTGCTGATCTTTGGTTTTTTTTTACCCCCTCTGTATTTTTTTAAATTTATATTTCAATAGATAATTAAAATAAAAAGAGTGCTTAGCTTGTCAAAGATTTGGGTGGCGTGGATAAAAGTACTTTGTTACCTTAGTAAACTAGAGAAAACAGAATATTGAGTTCTGCAAAAAAGGCTTCTATCTTAAAAACTAATTGTTTTATCAAAAATTGTTACTGAGAATTTATTGTAGAAAGGCTTATGTTTATTAATTTTAGTTCTATACAACATTTGCGTAAAACTCACCACTAATGAGAAAATTAAAAAAAACTTAAAAAACGTCAATTTGGAGACAATTTTTTCAATATGGTGACCATAGGCTATTCTAAAACTAGAAGTATCATAGTTTAATGTGATTCTGGTAATCTGCTGAGTCCAAAAATATATAAAATTCCAAGTCCCCAGAGATGAAACAAAAAAAATCCCCAGGCCCAACTACTATTATTTATCAGTTTTAATTGTTAAAAAATAAGAATTTGATTACTAATAAAACTAGGTCGTTACGCTGGGGGTACACGTATCACAATTTGAGAAACCATGGTGTAAATGGCTACTCTGAAAGCTCACAAAATAAATGTGCGTTACTTGAATCTCATTTCTAGAGTAATACGAGTAAATAGCTCACGTTAATTTCTAAAGCTACTGCGTTTGTCTGAGTGTGTTACGTTAACGGGTAAATGCTAATGTTGGTTTATTGGTTGGGGCTCGTGAGTGGTGTTCGTGGGAACCGTTGAGTTCGGTAGCTTGCCCACCAGCAACAGCCAAGTTTGTGGTCATTTCAATTAAGGCGGGGAACTTTGAGCTAGAATCAACAAGGCGGGAGGGATACGGGTGTCAAATTGTTTTTACTAATTTGTGAAACTCTCGTGACAAATAGATCCTTAACTTTAGCTTCTCTCTCTCTCTCTCTCTCTCTCTCTCACCCCTTCAACCAAATTAATCGATGTTTTTTTATTTGCTTGAAGATTAGTTACTGTTGGGCGTTTATGTTAATTTGAAGAGCCTGGTAAAGTGATTAGTGGGTTTAGAATCTGGAGAACAATTTGGCATTCTCCAAAACTTTGTGCAATCACCAACTGGTGTCGTGTTTTAGGTCACAAAACTTGTTTATTTGTCGGTGATTCAAGGGGGTCCTTTTCAAACTAGTAACTTAATTTGATATCGCACCAGGGGTCACGCATATAAGGGTGAAAGACTCCTCTTTTATTATCTTGTTTTCTTGGGAAGGAGAGGTCAGGGTTTTAATATTGGCCGGGAGTACCAAAGTGTTTTTCCTAACCGGTTTTCCACTCACTCCCCAATCAAATGTGGGTATATTTCCAACCATTTTATTTTAGCACCGCATATTTGTACCCCCGTTCTGGTTAGACGCACATGTACTAATTATACTAATATGTTAGGGATTAGAAAGGTTGAATTACGATTAAATGTATCCGAATGTGTGCGGAGGAAAATTTGATTTTTTTTTAGTAGAAACCAAAGTAAACACAAGTTTGATTCGAACCCTGATCTCCCGGTCCTCGGTAGTCAAGTATATTGCGAGAGTGATGACTTAGACTATGTGACCAATATGAAATACTATCATTCTTATTGTTACCTTGTTACCCTGTTAAGATGTAGAACATGAAAACCCTTGATTTTATTGAGGAAGTATTAACAATATCTAGTACAACTGACTAGTGACATAATTGTCAAACCCACATCCCTACGAAATTTGGTTGCAGCTAATTTATTATTATTATTATTATTATTATTATTTAGCACCGCGTCTTACCACCCGTTCGGGTTATGCGCTTAAATACTAATTACGCTAATGGATTAGGAATTGGCAGGTTGAATTTAGAGGAAGTGAACCCACATTTGCGTGGAGGGAGAGTGGAAAACCATTTAGGAAACCCCCAGTTCACCCAACCGAGATTCGAACCTCGATCTCCCCGTCCTTGGCAATCGAGCTCAACACGACTAGCGTGTTAGCCAATTATGCCACCGAGGCGGGTAGCTAATTTAAAAACATATGTATATTTTACTCATTGATATATAGATTTAAAATAAAACAATTTCATTTAAAAGTTGACTGTGAAATCAAGAATCAAACAAACTGTAGTTTTTGAATGTTATATTTTTACGAAACAATAAATTTTAAGAAATGTGTTCAAACAATTAATTATAACAAATATTAACTTAATTAATGTTTATCGGCTAGTTTGAAAATAAACAGTTCTGTCCAAAGGTATAATTAAACACAAACGTTGATTTTTTGTGGTTTTAGTTTGAGGAAAATTGATAGTTAAATTGTACAATGGCATACTATTACTTTATTTTATTATTTAAAATTTTAAACAATATTTTTCCAATCTTGTTAAAATGTACTGATTTATTACATAAATAAAAATGGATCGTTCCCAGAGGTTTTTGAATGTTATAATCTCTAAAAGAGCTGATAGAACGAACTTTAAAGATATCTCAAACAATTAACTAGTACAAATATGATCAACCACACACTAGAACCTGGTTAATCTGAACTAATTGGGACAGAAGCTTGTTCGGATTAAGCGGTAGAACACAGAGATACAGTATTTTCATGAAGTTTAAATTACAGTTGAATGAGTTAAGTCAAATTGTTATTTATTTAACTGATGTATAACACGTAATAATTATTTTTAGTTACAGGAAAACACGTTGTGTTGACTACAACATGTAGCTACTAATAATTTATTTTCAGATATAACTTTTTCTAACAATTCTTTTTTTTTTAACTTTGAGTTTGTAAACAAATAAATTATATTTAATTTTTCTAATATTTTCCAAAAAGTGTGTTTGGATTATCCGAAATTTTGGACTACTTTGGTTCGGTTTAACGGGGTCTTACTGTATTTTCAAAAATTTAAGGAAAAAATTAAAAATTTCTTCACTAACATTCCTACACACAGGTTTAACAATAATAACAGATACCTTCTTTATAGATGGGAATAATTTGACTAAATAATTTTTTTTTTAAAGTCAGCACTGAGAGCGTAAACATCAGTTAAATACAATTAGAGATCTAATAAAAATCTTTATAGTAAATATGTTTTAAGAGGAAGAGAAACGAGCTGTCCATTGTATTTCTGCGTCAATGATAATGTGTGCTCAAAGTGTAATTTCAGGAATTGCGAGCTAGAGGCGGTTTTTTTGCAGTTTTTATAGAAAAAATAATAGTTTTGGTGAAATTGAAATTTATGAGAACTTTGCTCTTTGTTTTAAAATTTCTCATCAAATGATAATATGCTCTCATGACGAGTATTAAATAACTGTTGAGTTTACTACGTGTAGAAAACTAAACTTTTGTGCTTTTACTATTTATTTTGGCTAAAACAATTATTTGCTATGGAAACTGCAAAAACATTTATCTTTTCTCACTTAACTTGTAATTTATTAAATCGCTTGAAAAAAAGAGTTTATCCATAGAGGAATGATTGCCCATACTGTAGAAAAAAGGTATTAATAAATGTCTGCCTTAAAATAAATATAACTTTAATTTATCTTACTTAATAGAAGAGTCATTCATTACTTTACATCAAGTATATTTGGAAAATTACAGATACGTTCATAGATTAACTATTTATAGTAAATAAGAATAAATAATATTTAAAATAAACGACATTGTTTAGAATTAATTGAAAATTTGCTTTTAGATATATCAAACTAAATGAATAATATTTATCATCTTGTTGGGACTTCCCCCTGCCGTCTCATTTTACTGTCTTCCGTTACGAAATTCTAGCTTACACAATATAATTTGTATTTTATTAGTTACTTTTTTGATTAATAATACTTTTAAATACCCAATAAAATTTAGGCTAAAGACCAATTAGTTTATATAAAATGTGAGAATGAATAAGTTTAAATATATAATTTAAATTAAATCTACACATCTATTGTTATTTGGTAAGAAAAAATAGTAAGATATTATATTTTTTATAAATTATGTTATATATAAAATAAAGAATTTTAGAACTAAACTTATTTCATTACAAAATATTATTTGGAGAGATAACTTTTTAAGTAAACTTCGGTAGTAATAATATCTTGAAATATAACTTTCATAGTCAAAGAGTAGTATTTTTAAACCAAATAATAGAATATTCAATAAATACGGATAAGTTCAAAATGAATATAGAAATATGTACAAAATGATACTAAGCTCAAGAGATGTTTTTCTCGATATCGTTTTGTACGAGTCTTTAATAAAATATGACATTTTAATTTTCACGGAAATTGATCACGTTGATAAATATAATATACAAACAAACCGGGAATAAAACACCATAATCATTATTTTTATCATCCAGGTGTTGTATAAATTATTATAAAACTTCTAACATGTATTTTTATTTTAAATTGTAATTATTTAGGAATGGGGTAATACGAAGAGAAAGCGTTGAAATTAAGAGGGGATTTAATTTAATAAACAAAAGAAGCTTAAAATTACTTTAAATAAAAAAATATATGATACATAGTATTTAAAAATTCTAAGACTAGACCCACCTTGACGACTCTCAAGACCACCAACCTTCAGACAGCCACTGTAGGTGGGTCCCGCGTTCAATTCTAGTAGGATATAAAGTTGTTACTTATTCTTGGACGAGCTGAGAACCAAAATAAACCAGATCGTGGTCTACGAAGACAGTCCTAACAAGTGAAGCGTTGATCGGCACGATGATGCCCCTTGTTTTATATTACCCGTCGCTCTGCTACAGTGGTTGTAGAGAAAGGGGGGCGAGGGTTGGAGGGGTAGCCTGAAGGCGTGCATGAAGTTAGAGAACGTGGTGACGCCACGACGCAGGCGTCGCTGTAGCGTTTGGTCATCGGTAGGGAGGGAAAGAGAAAGTGAGTGGAGGGGAATCGAACTCGTGGTTTATAGAGGGGCAAAAAGTTGTCTACGAATAGGAATAAAGTGGAGGGGAGTCTTTTTTTTGTCTAGCACCGCGTCTGACTAACCGTTTGGGGCTATACCCTTTTGTACTAATTACGATGAGGTGTTAGAGATGAGGGAGTTAGAATTTAAAGGAAGTGTACCCGCATTTGCGTGGAGGAAGGTGGAAAACCATTTATTATTACTAGCACTGCGTCTTACTACCCGTTCGGGCTATACGCACTTACGCTAATGTGTAATGGTAGGGCGATTGTGAGATGGAATGGAGGACCTACAGTTTAACGTGGAATCCGAAACACGGTGGAGGCCTGACATAACCATTTAGTAAAAATAGTCTCAGTAAATCCAACCGGGATTCGAACACCAATATCCCTGCCATCGGCAGTCTAGTGTATTGCGAGAGTGACGAATCAGACCATGCGGCCACCGAAGATGGTGGGGGACTGGTCTAGGTGCAAGTAATATACTGGTGAGAGTGTTGGTGTTTTGCTATTTTATATCTTTATTTGTTTTATTTGTTGGTTTGCAGATATCGCAATTATCTTGCTATCGTAGTCAAATGGGAAAGGTGAATATATTTGAAGACAATCAGACATATATTGGTTAATTCTATGAGAGTGCATACATAGTAAATACACTAAGATACATCTGCTGATATCCCTTCCAAATAAACACGTATTATTAACTACCAATAATTGGATTGGAAATGTTGTATTAGGTGTGGCTTTCTATTAGGTACTTTATCGTATAGAGAATGTATTGTAGCCACAAAAAATGTTCAAACTTAAGGTTGTGTTGGCATATCCCTCTATAAAGTCTGTCTGTCCTCATGTCCATCTATCTACCTTGGCCTAGGGCCACGGCCTAAACGGTTTTATGGATTTAATTTAAACTTGATAAAAGTATTTAACATTTGGACAGTCATTATTTAATAAATCTGTGTATTGATTTTTTAAATTTTAATTTTTTTGAAACCATCTTAACAATTTCATTATAATTAGGTATTCATTAGTATTTGTTGCATGAGTAATACCACAGTATACTTGTTTATTTTTTATTTTTTGGAGAAAATCGACTTAAGGATAGTTTTCTGATGAGTGATTATTGAAAATGTTATATTTCACAGAAATGGTTGTAAAGATTTTGTTTAAAATGGATATTTGGGGAGGGTTTTACAAAATGAATAAAAGTTTATCTCTATTGTTTACAAAATGATTCATATAATGGTAGCTAACAAATGACTAGTTTTGGAAAATTTCAAGTTTTTCGAAAACCACATTTACTTTTTTGTTTAAAACTTATTTTTGAAGAGTATATAACATTAAAAATAATGATTTATAAATGAGTTTGAAAAATTCCCTTAAGGCTATTCTCTGATTACTGAATTTTGGAAATTTGAAATTTATAAATAAGAATGTATTTACTATTATGTCGTACTATTTATTTTAATATTAGGTTTAATATAAGGAGTATCATTGCAATAATAAAAGAGGAAGGATAATTATGGTTGTTCTAAAAATAATTTCACCTATATTAGCATGGAAAGAGTAAGAGAAAACCATCTCAATCCCCCCCCCTTTCACCGTAACCAGCAAACTAGTCTCTTGTGAGAGCCTAACGTCTTATAAGGCAGTATAATCGATACAGATCCATTATGTTCTGAAGTTCAGTGTTAAATTAAGCTAATCTGTAAGTCGTGTGTTTAAAGATCTTGTGCTTATTACTGCAGATTTAATATTAAGGAAACAAAGGAAAAAGCGGTAAGTCACATTGACATACAATTTCCAAGACAATAACTTCTATATCTCAAACGTATTCATAAAGACCCCAAAAATACTTTAAAGAAAAGTTAATTTAAATATGACAGATACCTCACTTAATCATAATATAAAGTGTATTAAAAGTTCTCATGATTGTTTAACAGATGACAGCACTAGTTCAATTTGAGTTAAAATGAGACCTTTTCCCCTGTATACATTATATAGAATCAAAAATGTTTCTCCTAACGCGAGTTAGTACTTTTTAAAGTCTATTTTTTTTAAGACAATTAACGATCGGAGCACTCTCATTTTAAAATGTATGATTATTGTGTGCCCCAAGCCAAATTCGTAGCGTTTTTTTCTCTTGTATCTGATCTGTATATGAACTATAAACACATAATTTCACAAAATACGTTTTAATTTCCTTAAGACGAAGCACGATCACGTATGTTATATGCGATAAATCACATTACTGCACACCTCTAACACTATGTATAGGCTTAAGTTTTTTAGCATCACGTCTTACTACCCGTTCAGGTTGTACGCTTCGGATTAGTTCGAGAGCAGTGCTCTATTTTTACCAGTCTACTTCCACCGATATGCTTCAGTAAAATGAGTTAATATGAGTATATTAAGT
This sequence comes from Timema genevievae, assembly GCA_902155825.1. NCBI lineage: Eukaryota > Metazoa > Arthropoda > Insecta > Phasmatodea > Timematidae > Timema > Timema genevievae. The sequence goes on along the minus strand of CABFWO010005600.1, from coordinate 23,185 downwards.
TGAAACTCACGCAAATTTAATATTTTCTGAAATATAGCACTTCATAATCATATACACACAGCGCGGATGCTCATTTCCCAATTAAGCTAGTTTGTAAGTCATGTGTTAAAATATCTAGTGTTTATAACAGCAGATTTAATATTAAGGATACAACTAAGAAATGGGAAAGTGACTTTAAAATATTTTCCAACACAAGCGAATCCAATAGGTTATTGTAAAAGAAAAATCTCACGTTGGTTTGGGGATGTTGAGAGGATGAGTGTGGATCAAGTGATGAAGCAAATATATGAAAGTAGAGTGTGTAGATCAAAAGGAAGGGATGGTCCATGTGAGACGTGGCTAAATGTTTTAAGAATAAGAGAGCGTGTATGACTCGGGTATGGATGTTGTTGAATCCATGGGCATACGAAAAGATAGGGAAGTGAGGAGAAAGTTAGTGAGGATGGATTAAATACTGAGCTGTTGTTTTTTGAACTGTATATACTGTTTCTTGCCTACCCCGTAAGGGGACGGCGTGTTTATTGTATGTATGTATGTATGTATGTATGTATGTATGTATGTATGTATGTATGTATGTATGTATGTATGTATGTATGTATGTATTTGGGTATATATGTATTATGTATAAAAACACTATACAACTCACTAATTGCAATAAATCGAGCCCAATTTTTCACCACTACGACCATGATATAGTAAAACAGGCACAGGAAGCGACCAACTTGTCCACTGTGACGTGTAAAAAGGGGGGTTTCAACAGATGAACAAATTGACCCGTTCCTTCGTTTAAAATGGCTGTGGTAAAAACAATTTATCCTTTGAAAAAATAAACAAAAATTAAGATGTGAAAATTAAAAGGGTCTGATATGGTCAGTTGATACCATAGGCGCTCAATTTTGTGTATTTCATTTTAAAATATCTACTTTTATATATACACTACAGTAATTCTAACATTTTAAGTTAATATTTAAATATATTATATACGTCACCTCAACCTCATTGATGGGTACGTGGAATAAGGTGCTAAGTTTATCTGTTATGGTTTGCTAGCGAAGAGAAGGTTGGAATTCTAATCCCGGTTGAATGTATTGAGTGTTTTTTTTCCCTAGATTGTATTACACTTTCCTACTACTACTAAAATGAAGGTACTGTACATTTCCTCCAAAATTACTTTCTTATAATTCCGATTCAAATAATGTAACTAGGCCTCTAGCCCAGACGGTTAGTAGTAAGGTGTGGATGGTACACACAACAACAAAAAGCAATTAACCTTTCATAATTTCAGTTCAGATCTGCTCTAGGAGGAGATATATCACGCATACACATGGAAGTAGGTCGGGTTCATTAACTCATGCCTAAATCGGTGGACAAGTGGACTAAACGTCACGCTAGTCTATTTTTGTCATATATTTACTAGGGACATTCGTACACTACCGCAACGCGACTGTGATTTGATTAAATAAAAATAAACATTCCCGTCACTTTCGATATGTTTTGAGAGTCGTAACCCTGCTTTTAGTACAAACCTCTTCCACCAGAGCGACTGAAACGTGATCTAGATGCAACTGGTCTGTAGTTGATTGCAAGGAAAATGGACGTGTTGGATTCAAGACAACTGTTATGTGACGTTTTATTATTTGTTTTGTTTAGCTGTAGATTAAAATTAATTTTACTCTCGTATTTCTCCAGTATTTTCGCTGCTATAAGCATTATTATAGTTTTGTTAATACTTATAAATGAATGACTCAACCGTTTTTTTCATACCAGTATGTGAGTACAACATCATCGTCTGAACAGCTTAACATCTTGGGTTTAAGCACTTTTTAAGAAAAAATTGTTGTTTTTGTGGACGAAGAACAAATCCCGTGATCCGTTAGCGACCGTTGCTGGAAATATGTTTCTCAGTCGCGTTGCGATGGTGAACAAATGGCCTGGGAGGTTGCAGTAGTTGAGTAAATAATCTGTGTTAAATTAATGCCTGCCCCTCTGCTAGGTTGGCAATAGATTTACTGAACCAATCATCTTTAGTTTTCATGCTTAGTTACATTTATTATCAAGGTCTATGGGTATATCTTTTTGGAATTTTTCTCTCTCATTTATTTCATTTATTAAATTTATCAGGGATTTTTCATTCAAAATTCTGTATTTTATGAAATTACTTTCGGTATTTGTGTTTTCTACTGTTAATGGAAATGTATAGTATTAGTTTTCAAATTAAATACAAATTAAAACTAAAATCTTCTTCAGGGATTGAATCTCTGTCGAGTGTAAGTAGGGTAGTTTCACCTAAATGTTTTCCGACGCTCACTCAAAACACTTGCAGTTACATTAGTTATGAAAAAAGACCTTACTCATCTTCACTCTATTAGCTCAATTATTAAATGAGGCTAGCCCGTATTAGTAGTAAGACCTTGGTAAAAAAAATTAATAGTATTTATAAAAAACAATCTTTACAAATACCTCTCCAATCAACCAATTTATTCAAGACTATTTGCCAATTACATTATAATTATTTTGATACTTGAAACATAGTGATTGAGTTCTTAAGGCGAAGTGTAGGTAAATAAGTGTTAATATTAGTATTTTTGGTAGTTTTTATAATAAAATATTATAGTCAATAACATAGATAAAACATATCGTGTCGGTATGAAATAATTAGACTTAATTTTCTACACATGGTGATATCAACAATTCTTGAATAACTTTAATAAAGATTGCAGAATTTTAGAGCAATATTTTTCTATAAAAATATGCTAAAATTTAGGATGGGATCCAGATTTTGATGGTTTGGAAATTATCAAAAAATAAACTCTAATGTTACCTAAGAAATTCTAAAANAAAAAAAAAAACACTTCAAATTTTCAAAAAAGTATCTAGACATTTGAACAAAGTGTCGTTATAAATGCGCACGACTAAATAAAACAGGCACTTTACAAAACTAAAAGATACATATGCAATGAAATGCCTTTATCAACTAAACTCTTGCTTTCTGCTAAGTATAATATTGATTTACAAATATCTTCTACAGAAGTAAGTTAAAGGGACACAAAGCTCATTTACTGTGCTATCGTCTCATTCCGACAACTGTCTATTGGAAAAATGTACGCATTTATAACATATCGATAGTAGCATACTTATTCAACATGAATGACCAAAAAATAACTCAAAAATTTCTAAAAATGCTTAAAAATTACTTTAAAAGGACACAAACCAGTAAAATATTACCTAACATTTCAAAATAACAAAATATGACAAAAATTAATGACCTATAAAATATACATTTTTAAAAACTTGGGATCATAAATATAATGTGTGTACTTAAGAGAATTGTATGTGATGTATCAATAAAAATATGACATGTCATCAAAATCCGAGCCTTTGTCATTACAGTTATTCAAGAACAGCTGTTGATATTACTACGTAGCAAACTAAACCAAATATTGCTACTGAAGCTTTGATTTATTTATTTTACCACAAATAAAAAAAATTATAAATTCTACCAAAATGTGTACCTCATATCAAGTTATACTCCACCTAAATATAAATTATTCAATTTAAAAACAGAAGAGAAAATATTTATAAATATGTTCCTTAGTCCGTGTAGGAGTTGGAACTCTTCTCTTGCAAGCTCGCCGTGTTGCATCTCTCAAGGGGAAGAAGACCACGAATGTGTGTCAAAAGACTACACGAAGTAGGAGGTGCAGAAATAATCCTCCTTCTCAATGATCTTCTCACAAGCGGCTCCTTCGCAGCATTTCGGATCAAGGTGACTTGGTTTAGGGTTGCACTGGTGGAGGGGAGATTAAAAAAAAGAAAGATTAACTAGGTCACATGAGATTGATCTTCTAGTCAAAGGGGTTTGTATAGCATGGGGTTTCTTACAATCGGACATTTGAAAAACTTTTCAGAAAATATTAGGGATGAGACCCATTTAGGTATCCGTATGGCCTAACGCGCTATTCTATTATTGGACTAGACTGCCTAAGACGCGGATAGTGGGGTTCGGTCCCGGTTGAGTGCACTAAATAGATTTCCACTTTCCCTCTATGCAAGTGCTGGTGAACTTCCTCTAAATTAAACCTTTATAACCCCTAACACATTAGTGTAAATAGTACATAAGCATACAAACCGAACGGGTAGTAAGAGGCAGTACAAAAAATTGACCCGAGTCAGTGGTATTTTTCCATTTGAGTTATGCTCAAAACGAGTTCGAATGAAAATATCGAGTTTTTTTTTCAAATTCGAATATTATAGAACAGTATTTTACTAGAAATAATTGGAGTTGAATTTTTTTTTCCCTTGATTCATGCATAAACTAAAATTACAAACATAATGTATTTTTCTAAGAATGATTTTTTTAAAAATATTATCAAAAAAGCTCAACCCTAAATTAAATTTACTATAGTTGTACAAATTACAGGTATTTTTAAATCAGATTAAGGGTCTTTATTTGCTATGAAACAATATCTTAGGTTTGAAACAAATACATTAAACTTATAATTTTATCGATAAAGTTGAAAATTCCCTTTTAATACCTACTCTCTTAAAACGAGTCATTAATAACTTTGCTGTTGAGCGTTATTTTTTTATATCCCTTAAATTGAAAAATAATACCTGGACATGGGAATCAAACCCGATACTTTTGACTTAATACCCCAATGCTCTTACCACAGAGCTATCCAGGAGTCGTTCCGTTCCCAGAGTCACTCTTCACTCATATTTTAGGGCAAAGTCTGTGAAGGACGTTTGGAAATCGTTAGCTACATATGAGTGATCAATTAAGTTCACGATCTATCAGATAACGCAACCACCTTCTACTCTGGAAGACTTTATGCTGCCGATAGTACAAAGACAACTGTACGAATGCACATATCATGATGGATTAAATAGTTAAGCTACTATATGTGATAATTACGGTTATAGCCGCATCTAAATATTATTTTAAATTTAAAAAGGGCGTACTATTTGCAGCATTGATTCGATTCGCTTGTTTAGATTTAATTTCTAAATTTAAAGATGCGGCCATATCCGTATTTGAAAAATACAGTAGCTTGGCTATTTAATTCACCGTTTTTCTTTTAGTTATGATAATAATAATCATAGTGATAATAATGACAATGATAGTCACCTTGGTGTCAAGTTCGATGCAACGAGCATGTTGAGCCGAAATGGTGGTGATGCCAATACAAAGGATCATAATGGTGGCTAGCAGCACACGGGACGCCATATTGTTGTTTTATCAAACTTCTAAATATGGCTGGACACTTGATGCCGTGAGCTTATATATGTCCCCTTCAGACAATATTAATCTGGGTTTCACAAGGGTTATAGTCGATATATAATTAAAATGACCTTGTTATTCTTTTAGACGATCCATTGTTTTGAGTGATGAGTTCAGTTTTAATGACTTGGGTTGGTTAATTATCTGTGTTTTATAGTGCACGCAATTCCCGCTAAACAATGCGATGATGTAATTATTTGAGGTTAAGCTACCAACATTTTGGTCAAGTACCAACCATTAAGAAACCAAGTTTAAAAATTAATAAATATATATATATACATATATATGTATATACATAACTGAGCCCTTTACTTATTAATTAAAAGGTGTTTAAATAAGTCCTGACCTGCATCAGTGGCTGCATGGTCTAAGGTATTACCTTTTCAATAGACTAGACTCCTGATTACAGGTGGGCTGGGGTTTGAATCCATGTCGGATTTACTGAGGGTATTTTTTTTACCAAATGGTTTTCCCTCTCTCCATCCACGCCAATGTATGCACATCTACTCTAACTCATTGGTGTAAATGTGCATATATTCCGGGCCGGATATTAACTTACTGTGCAATAAAAATATTAAGACATAGTACACTTTAGTTCCAATGTATTGAAAATGACTCAAACTAGAGATATTTTAAAATTCAAGTTATTCGAGTTATTTTTCACTTTTTAAATGTATTGTTTCTTATTCAGGCTTATGAATCTGGTGAATCATTAAAGTTGTATCGGGAAACACTAATTTGCATTTTGTTCTTAAGTGCCCAGTTACAAGCAGGGCCAGGATTTTAATGACCTAAAAATGATCACAAAATGACCTATAAAATTATATAAATATTCTAAAAAAATGACTTTGTATTTTCAAAACATGTCTTAAAATATGAACAAAAATTCGTAATGAATGCATATGATTAAATAAAACACGCACCTTATTAAATATGTTAAATGCATTTAACATCTATGAACAACAAAACACTTGCATATTTCTAAATATAACATTGATTTACAACTATCTGCTTCAGAATTAATAGCTACCCCCTCTCAACGCAACCTTAGTTGCAGTCTCACCAGGAATGTGTATTTTACACGGACATGCGGTAATGGACCTAAACTTATAAGACCTAAAGTCACAACTCCTAAACTAAATTTCTTACCTTCATAACACCTAACTTTAGAAGACCTAATCTCACTGCACCTAATTTTATAGCTCCTAACTTCACTAGACCTAAAAGCACTGGACCTAAGATTAATTGTTCATAGACTACTTTAAAATATTCTAAAATGTTCAAACAGGCAGTGGACCTAAAGGCTGTAGACCTAAACTTTATATGATCTAACTTTACAAGACCTAACTTCACTGTACTTAATTTTATAAGTGAAATTAGGTGCATGTCATCAGAAAATATAACCTTAAATTTCAAAATGAAAATAAATGTCAAAAAAATGACCTATATAATATACATTTCTACAAGCAGGGTATCATAGCAGAGTTTATATATTTGTTTGCATTGTATGTGATGAACCAGAAAAAATATGCATGTCATCATAATTCGGACTCTGCTTGTAATTAACTTGGAAAATTAATCAATGCATCAATCAGAGGTCTAAGCCTTAAACTTCCGACCACCGGAAATTCAGTTGGCCGATGAAACCTTTCCCTCAAAATCAAGAGCAAAAATTTTAGACCGATGCAAGACAAATTTTAGGATTCAAATATTTGGTGGTGGTACCACAATAAAAGAAACTGGATTCCAACTTGTACTTTAGAAACCTGGTACACAGAAGAGGTAAATTTACAATTAGAGGTTTCCATTTTCTCTCCAGGCGTATATTAATTTTCCTTTTAACTACCCTCCTAATCCGTGCCTTAGATTAAATATTTTCTTAATTTTATTTTAAACGTATCCATTAAAAAAAGATTTAATACATAAAATCCAATTAGTGAAACATTAGATTACGAAAAATTAAATAAATCGTAAATTCTAGATGATTTTTTTGTGATTTTACCTTTTATTAATACATAACACCAAGCTTTAATTTATTCCTAAGTTTTACGTTAGTATTTTATTATCTAATTTACCCACCACCTTCCCAACTTAAAGTATTTGAAAAATTCTTCTAAGCTTTGATTATGTTTACTACTTTTATTGTTTTGTCTCATAAGTGTGATGCATTAAATTGATTGTTTCCGTTTTATAGTTTGATTATCTATTAAAATATAAACCTAAATGTCTATGTACAGTTTGAGTTAAATGTGATAGTTTTTGAACAATCGATAAAACGAAAAGGCTATTATATTACTACGTTTCAAATTATTGGATGTAATTTTTATATTTTGGACTTACTATTTAATGTTGGAAAAGAAGGAAAGTTTTTTAAAAGAGGATTGTTTGACAAAAATAGGTAGGACAAGCCAAATCTTTAAAACAACTTCTGGGACCGACCTAAGTTCTCTGACCACAACGAAAAACTCTAAAAAGCCTCTCAAAGTCGAACAAGACTCCCCAAGGAAATGAACTCGATAAATAACCATTAATAACATCTTATGACAGTGAGAGCTCTCTATGGATAGAATATAACACTATTCCGGAGAGTACGTGGTGTCACGTCAGCTCAGTCAATCAAAAAAGTTCAACGTGTCATTTATTTTAGAATTTAGTGTGAAGAGATTTATACTTTTCAAAATTAGGTTATATATTTAAGGTAAGTAACCGACCATAACATCAGTTAAATAATTATTCTATTAGTATCTCATAAAGATATAAAAAATAATCCATTTAGACAGTTACTTTGATGCAAGTAGAGATAATTGAACCACATGTGTGGACACGCGGACATATCCATCAGTCTTACGTAAAGTGGTTTTATGGAAATGGGGTGGTCAGGGCTCAAACCACGGTCGAGTGTGTCGGACTGTTTTTGTTTTGTTTTTTCTAAATATTTTTTCACCTCACGCAAATTCGAGTACGATTCCTCTAACATTCTACTGTTACTTTTTCTAAATTATTAGTGTAAATATTTTAATATCAAAGATATGTGGTAAGACTTGAGTTCCGTGGTCTGGGATTGGTATGAATGATAACTATTGCCCAGCACTACCAACTAAATTGTATTTAAAAAGCAAAAGTAAAAAATTACAGTACATTTATGGTCAGTAAGCAATTGAATATAATAAACTAAATCTATAAAGACGGAAAAGATTATCTGGCATGGAAGATTATTGAAAGTTTATTTTAAACTGTATTAAAAAAAAAGTCAAATCAGGTTGTAATTTATTTTACTGTGAAATTTAGAAAAATCTTACTACCTGAAAATACATGTAAATGAAACTATTCTTCTTTTTGATTTAATTGTTACACAAATAGCTTTAACGTCTTTAATGAAGTTTTGTTGATAGATTATTAATATTTCAGTAAATATGATACAGGACTGCCGATGACTGGGAGATTGGGGTTTGAATCCCACTCTGTTGTAAAGATTGTGGTTTTCCCTAAATGTTTTACTATTTTCCCTCCACGTAAATGTAAATACATTTCTTCTAAATTAGGCCTTCCTTTTCGCTAACCCATTCGCGTAATTAGTTCATGCATTTACAACACAAATGGGTAGTGAGACGATATAATATAAATATATGGTAGTACTTTTTATAAAGCAGTTAAATTGTTATAGATGGCCCCTGACAATTGTTTTTATAAAAATGTTTATTTATAAATAAAATTTGTTAATTAAATCATCATAAATGTTTAAAAAAAACAAAATAAATGGTACGGTGAACTGCATAGACCTACTTTCTCTTTTATGTTAATGTAGAAACATTTACTAAATAAATGTAAGATTTATGAAACGAAATCATATACATTTTTGCAGAAACAATTAAATAATATAAACGTGTACAGAAACATTAAGGAAAGAGGAACATCTCTGTCCTCCAAAGAGCATAATCATTAATTTCAACTGTCAAAAGGTTCCATAAAAAACTATATATAAATTTGCTTACAGCTCAGAAATTATTTTGTTTTATAAAAATATATTCTGAACAAAATATTTTATCTTTGAATAGCTATACAACTTTACAATGAAAAGTTATTTCGTATCCTAGATACAGTAGTTGCGGGGATATGATCAAAATTAGAAATTTCTGGTTGTGTTAAGTACGTACCCTTAAAGTTATTTTCATGGGTTGAAAGTTACCATTTTGTTTTTAATACTAAACAATATCTTGATACAAAATTTAATAAAAATTGTCAGAGCGAACTGTTAGAAAATCGATTTTTCCTATTTTTTCCCCCCCTCGGTAAACTACCCTTAAATTTAGGGTTAAATATCTCATTCCAAAAACTCCACGGGATCAAAAACCTTAGATGCCAAATTTAAGTCCAATTGTTAAAATGATTTTGGCTCTTGGTCGAGATACAGACAGACAGACAGACAGACAGACAGACAGATGGTATCACGAAATTTATTTTTTCTATTTGAGGGTCGTGAAATATCGACATTTATCAAAATCTCGCATATTTTTTTTTTACAATAGCAATATTCTCTTTTCGAGGGATCGAGAGAAAGCAAAAGAAAATGGTAAAAAATAGTTCATAGCTTTCTTGTACACCTTTAATAAAAAAAACTCATGTATTATTTGGTGCTTTTTAGAGAAAGAAGGATGGTATAATTTCGTGGGCTTATCACTGCTTTGCCAGGTTCCTGTAAATATTCCAGTTACGCAAATGATGTTTCTCTTACCCTATACACGTACTCAAATATAGACCCAAGAAAGTTGCTGTTAGTAATACTTTAAAACACACAGTTAATACCAACCCAATGTTGAAACAAAACAAATACTTGAGGAAATTTCATTCAAGGAATTCGTTACTTAATATGTACAATAAAGTCACGACTATCCGACCTAGAGTTACGGCATTCCGGAACGGATAATGGAAAAACCGGATAGTATGGAATCCGGATGTAAATACTTTTCAGTGTGGGTTTGCCTACATTTTTTAATTTTCACGAAACATTTAACTCTCTTTTTGTTTTATAGAACCTGCCCATTTTCTGATTGCGATGTAAAATAGGAATACAATAATAATTGTAGGGGTACAGTAAAAATTAAACTATAAATTAATTTTTAAAATCTTTACTATACCGATACAGTTCTTGTTCTTTACTTTGGGAAAGGAACATCGTGTCATCGAACGGCCTCAATTGGAAGCCACGTTTGTGTAAACATTGTGTGTTGTGAGTGGCGAATAACATAACGAGTGTTACGAGGTTGTTATGATGATTCAATAAACAAACTAGAGGAACTAACACAAAAGGAGGTTTCAGCAGTCCTGAGCTAGGAAGGTCTTGAGCTACTCGAGGTTGACAATAGAAGATCGTAATCTAGGAGGTCACGCTGCTTGTCATGGGGCCACGTAGGCTAAGTCGTCGGGTTCATCAAGTACCAGTCGGGGGATACCGCTCGAGCCCAGGGAACCAGGCTTGACGACCGTGCAGGGACCACCCAGCAGTCAGAGAGGCCATTAGTTAAACCACATAACACCTCGTTTGGTCACTCACTTCTATATATTCATTAAGTTCTTCACTTTAACTACACTTTTATCATCACAATTGTGGTAGTCATAAGGATATTAATAAACCTTTTAAAAGCCAAGTCTAACGTCAATCAGGAACTCACACAAGTATTACCATCCCCCTCTACCCCTTATCATCAGCCAAAAACATCCTGACAGATCCATTGGCCCACAAGTAGTAAATACGGAAAGTGTGGGGGTTGACAATCGGTTACAAAGCAAGAACAATAAGTGAAAATAGAGCGTCAAATGGATTACATTATAAATTCTGTAAATGTTTATAGTGGAAATGAGCCGATTTGTTCATTTTAAAACCCAGTTGTTAACACCGGGAACCGAGCTGGATAACTGAAGGCTGGATAATCGCGACTCTTGTGTATTGAATATTTAAGGAATTTAAAAATGTAATAGCTCTTGTCCGATCAAATATGTTTTTAATAAAAAAGGAGCCATGTTTAACCACGTTCTACTACGTATATTACTTTAAGAAGTAAAGGTTTTTTATTTATTTCTTTTTTCACTAGTTTCGCCATTACTCGTACGGGCTGTACGCATATTTACTAACCATGCTAATGGATTAGGAATGAGTAAGGTAGAATTTAGAGGAAGTGTACTTACATTTTCTTGAAGGCAGAGTGCAAAAATAACTAGGAAAACAACTTCAGTAAATTCAACCGGGGTTTGAACCCTGATATACCCATCATGGGAAGTTTAGTCTATTCAAGATTCAAACCTCGATCTCCCCATCACCAGCAGTCTATTCTACTGTGAGTATAGCGTCTTATACCATGTGGCCACCGAAGCGGATATGAGTTATTTGAATGTGGGAGAGTTTGCGGATTTTTTATGTGTGTTTATATGAACATGTTCACGTGTGTCGGTCAATATGTAAAAAACAAAACATAAGCCTTGAAGTACATATCATGAATACCAGTCCGGATATAATCTGTTCTTTGTCTAAACTCTTCTGAGCGGAACAGATTCTTATTTTTTTTACGTCTCAGCCATTGTGACTTTTTGAATGTTGGTTTTTGAGGGGATATTTGAGAGTTCCTTTTCAACTGGAGCATACACGAAACGTTTGTACGCTCTGTTGAAGAAAAAAAGTGCACCTTTCAATACACTTTAAGAATCTGCATCGTTACGATTAATTAGCCAAATGGTGTAAAGCGCCACTCACGTGTTGGACAGGCCTTTTAATGATGAGGAGATCGTGGTTCGAGTCCAGGTCGGTTTTACTAAGGTTGTTTTTCCATTAATTGTTTCCTACTTTCCTTCCACGCAAATGCAGATAGATTACCTCTAAAATTCTTCCCCCATCATCCCTACCCTAATAGAGTAATTATCATATATGCGCATAACCTGAGCAGGTAGTAAGACGTGTGATTAAAACAATCAGCGAAAGTAAAATAATATTTGAATGTTGTGGCATTTTATTTTTTAAATATTTAAAATTTTGTGTATTACCTCAGCTGAACATAAGTTGAATTAGAATGTTTTAAATATAATTATTTTACCCTCAATTCCTTTACAAGAGATTTTGATAATTTTTTCATCTTACATTCATAAATATGTATATATATGTGTGTGTGTGTTAAATATACAGGCCCAACCCAACTTACGACGCGAAATATAAGCGTTAAAAGATTCTGACACTAATACCACTCTTGATTCCTAATTTCGAAGTTCATTGGCTCACTTGGTGAGGAAATCGTCACCCGAGAATGCAAGTGATCTATGTCCAATTTTTCACTTTTGTGTAAAAGAGCATTGAAGTTTGACCTTGTGTATAGAACCAATGTTATTACATGACAACTCGAGTTTATATCTTCTTAAGTAATTATATAGTAGTCTCAATTTTATCGCAGGTGAATCATATGCATTTTAAATAAACGTAAACACCCAACATCTTAAATTTAACGATTTTGGAGATAGAGAACTTGCATTCTTTGGTGACGATATATATACTTCCCAATCAAATACACAGTCCAGCTTACATAGAAGAGTCCTTTTAGAAAATACAAACGTTTCTCTTGCGGTCCAAGTTGATAACATTTACTAATGTTATTTTATAGGTTATTAATAATATCTATCAAAAGAGACAACTGCAGATAACATGACTAGTCGTATGAACATATAAAAGTAGATTTAGAGATTAGGTGACCTGGTGGTCTAGTGGTAAGGTGTCAGACTTTTGTGCTGGGGGTCCGGGGTTCAATCCTTGGTCCCGGCACAGACTTATCTGATTGCCAAATCCTTCCTTCATCTCTGACAAGACGTGTATTAATCACAACTTGTGAATGTGAGGAATGTCAGGCCTCCACCGTGGTTCGGATTCCAAGTTAAACTGTAGGTCTTCTATTTCATCTCACAATCACCCTACACATTAGCATAAGTGCGCATAACCCGAACGGTTCGTAAGACGTGGTGCAAATAATAATAATAATAATAATAATAATAATAATAATAATAATAATAATAATAATAATAATTTAAAGATTCTTGTAACTTTCAGATACTGACTGCCTTTCCTACCGTATTTTTGCTATAGTCTACTAACATTCACAACCTCACAACTAGTAAAATACCACAAAGGTTGGCCGCACTGCTAGTGTACCGTACGGTCGCCCAAAGGCAAGATTTTTGATGGTGGACTAGCCTCACAAATTTCCAGGTTTAAGTTAACGGATTTTGTAAAATTCTTCCTCCATAACTTGCTATTCGTTATTGAAACCACAAGTATTACTAGTAAAATAAAGTTATCATATTGAATTTGTATGATGTAAATCTTTTAAAATAAGTTGGCATTTCCATATTAAAAGAAATTACGTCCTCCCCTGGGTTTAATATTACTATTATACTAATTAATTTATCATAATGATAGTATGTAGCTGTATTCCTTATTGGGGAATGTATTTAAATAGTAATTATTTAAATAGATATTAAATATATAACAAAACCAATGGCAGTTATTTTTAACACTTTTCATTCAACTTAAACTATTTTAAAGTGATTCCAAATCACTAAGCAAATTTTACAATGACAATAATAACTTAAATGTTTAAAGAGAAGTCATAAAATGATTTAATCGTAAACTGATTAGTATATTATCATAACAATAATTTATTGTGCAGGTGATATTAATTTAGATTGCAAACTTGTGTTAAAATTAAATGGCTTTAAATTTTTTCAGAGCCCATAAAACTAGCGTGATGAACGATGGTGCTCTATTGACATTTGAATAAACAAAATGTTACATTTCATTTCTTTCTCGTGTGTTCTTGAATTGAACATCAAATTTTAAATTTAAATCCCAAACAGTTTAGTTTAAGTGCGATTTGTATAGCTCAACACTAATTATTATAGATTAGTAAAACAAATATATTACCCCCCTTAAACATTGTATAAGAAGTACATTTATTATATTGGTAATTTCCTTCATTTAACACGCTACATCGCATTCAAAATGGTTACGAGATTCTTTTAATTCAAACGTAACGTTTCCAGTATGCAAATAAAGCTATAATGAATAATGACTTTCATTCATTTACGATGAATTGTTTGAAGTTGTTGTTTCTACTGATAAAAATCGTATTCATATCAGCGGGATTGCAGTCATGCATTTTAGCTAGAAGGCCGGTAAGTATATCCATAGATATAGAGCTTGTTATCTATAGAATATATACTGCATTCACGGTAGGAATTACTCTCTGAAAGGTCTTTTTTCCTACAAAAATCCTACTATATAATAGCTTTCTGGTAGGGAAAAAGGACTTTCAGAAAACAATTCCTACGCTGAACAGAATTTTACTGTCTAATATGCACTGATTACACTTAGATAGGATGGCTACCACGCTAATAAGGTGGAGATATAGGAGAGGCGAAAAAGGTCAGTTTTTTTGCAGTTTTTGTAGCAAATGAATTTTTTGGCTAAAATAATGCTCCAGTAACAACGTTTAGCTTAATTTTCTTTGCAAGGTTATATCAACAGTTTTTGAGGGAAATTAGAAATTTATCACTAAATTCCAGGACATGAATGATGAATATTCATCAACTATTGATATCACCATGGGAAGAAAATCATTAATACTCTATGTTTCTGCTGGAGCAATACTTGATTTATTTTGGACCAAAAAATGTAAAAACTGCAAAATCACTGGCCTTTTCTCGAGTCTCCTACATCCTAACCTTAGCCTGGAACGAAAATAATTTAACAGTTGGTACACTACGTGTATCTCGACAGGTATCAATATATATTTTCTTTACGCATTACTCTATAGGCCTATCTTATAAACTGCACCATAGTATAACCCTTCAAGAGAATCTTGCTACCTTCAAGAATAAACGATGTGTACATAATTATATAGAAACCCCTGAGTTACATCCTAGCTCAATAAGAATGTTTGGTGTGCCAATGATGATGATGATTAAATACACCTTAATAGCATACGGACTAAACATCAAACTGTTCTGGTCTGGTTTTGTGCTGACAGGAATGTCGAGTTACAAATTCTAGACATGTGTGAATGAAGATGTTTTATCCTGAATAATTTCCCACTTTCCCTCTACGCAAATTCGGTAGTATACACTAAAGCCTGTCAAACTCATATATACCTTATTTGTGTAAATAAATAGTGATATCCTGGACGGGTAGTAAGATGTGGTAAAAAATAAATAAACACCTTTGTTTCAGTGCCGTATGCATTTACCACACGGAGCACCAACTTGCTGTGAAGGGACTAGCTGCAACATAATAAGTGAGGGACATATAGCGCGGTGCATCCCATGGATGATGTGAACTGGAATCATCGGATTCTCTCAGAAATCTTCGGCAGTCTTCGGCTCTACTCGTCACTACAGATCAAGCATTATTTCATCCTTCATTCATCACTTTGGTTTGTGTGTAAGAGTTTATCTCTGTCCTTCCCAGAAACATCGTGATTTTAAAAGACTAGCTTCGTTCTTCATCGTTATTCTTCGGGTCTCATACGACTAGCTTCGTTCTTCATCGTTATTCTTCGGGTCTCATACTACTAGCTTCGTTCTTCATCGTTATTCTTCGGGTCTCTTACTACCAGTTCGTTCATCATCGCCATTCTTTGGATGCAGTTAGCAAAGTCCTTCATTTCAATTTTATAATAAAATGCATCCCAAATTCATTTATTTTGCAAATTATTGTACAGACTGTTTTCCAACATAAATATTTTAATTGTTTTGGATGGATATTACAATTATTGATAGGCTTCTTTGGTATTAATAAATTTTAAAAACTCTTCGGTGATCATGTTGGCTAAATCTTCAACTTTGTATATTATAGATTTCCAGTGATGCGGTGATCGGGGTTTATATCCCTACCTTATTGGGTTTCATTAGTGGTTTTCCACTTTCTCTTCACGAACATTCAAAAACACTATATTTAATAAGGTTCTACATAATTAATGTGGTCTAATGTGGATAGCCTGGACGTGTAGTAAGACATTTGAAATTAAAAGAGTAGTTAAAAGTAGCTACATGGTTTAACATATGATATTATAGCATTTGCCCTATGATCTATGTCATATACATGCAATTGTATAGTTTTCTTTCTCCCCGTATCTTAGCCTACTAGACATTCTAACTATCCTCAATTAATTATGTTAATATACTATTGTATAAGCTTAATCGATACAAACAAATAATTTGTTAGGAATATAAAATATAGCGGAAGTCATTAAAATCAAAAAGTGTAAGGTGAAGGAATCTATTGTATACTTTTTATTTATGTATTTCAAGTTCATGCCTACACCAATATTGAAAACATAAAAACATAGTCTTTATAAGTGTTTATTTATAGATTATGCTTTTATTTTTGCATAAAGAAGTCTAGCCACATTTTTTAACAAACCTAATGGTTTTATTTTCCTGTACCAATACACACGATCAATGTTTGTGGAGCAAGGTGGGAACTTCAGCTTTTGATACAACTTTGTTTTCCTAACTTTGTACAACATTTTCATATTCCGATGCTGATTCAATAATACCAATGCACACGAACAAAATAGTGTAGTGTTTGGTTAATAATTTAATAAATATGACCACATACCTATGTAGTTTTTGGTTAATGATTTAATAAACTATAACCACATCTACAGTGTTTGTTTATTGATTTAATAAATACCGCAACCTTAAATAGGCATAGTGTTTGTTTAGAGATTTTTACGACTACACTAATAAGTGTAGTAAGTCTTCTTGAATAAAATGTGTACAACACGGACAGGTACAATGTGCGAAAAAAAAGAATCATATTAATTAATTTTTTGTTAATTATTTTTAATGTATCTGCATAGAGAGCGTTCAAATAATAAACTTGAAACTAAATGTAAATGAGGTAGCCCTATATATAGATTCTTTTTGCATAATTTAGAAAAGTTTTAACACTGCATTGCTGTGGCATCATTAAGGCCTCTTCAAAAGGACGCGGTTTGATTCCCTCACTTCTTCACAATATCTATCAAAGTTTTCATTAAAATGAGATTAAGAATATTAATAATATTTAGCACCGCGTCTTACTACCCGTTCGGGTTATACGCTTAACCACTAATTACGCTAATGGATTAGGAATTGGGAAATTTGAATTTAGAGGAAGTGAACCCGCATTTGCTTGGAGGGAGAATGGAAAACCATTTAGGAAAAACCATCCCCAGTTCACCCGACCGAGATTCGAACCTCGATCTCCCCGCCCTCGGCAGTCGAGCTCAACACAACTAGCGCGTTAGCCAACTACGCCACCGAGGCGGGTTCAAGAGATTAAGAAAGAAGCAATTTAATTTCTAATTGAATTTTTTATTGCTTACAAAACAAATGTATGAATTCCATCTCATATAATTTGTTCATTAGTACAACACTTATCAAAGCTTAAAAGGTATTGTGTTTGACCCCTTACTCGGGAGATAATTAGATAGGTCACGTGATAAATTGGCCTAATCAGTAAGCATGAATTCTGAATAAATCCTAATATAAAAAATCTACATATAAAAACTGATTTTCTGTCAGAGAGAGGAGAAATAACTTTATGGAAACGTAAAAGTACTCGTAGGTCTAACAATCTTTGACTTAAAATATACAGGATATGATCAAAGTTAAACTTTGCAGGTAACACATGTAAAGTTCTCACGCATTTCCTTCAACAACAAAAAATTGACGTATAAAAATTGGCGTATTTGAGAAAGCAAAACTTCCATGAGTTCAGTCCTCACCCAGTCAAACTGTTTGTTAAGTTGGTCATGCTACCGCTGCTGCTATTGGTAACACTGGTGTCCACGGCGTCTCTGTTGCAATTAGACCACGTGGTTGACTTGACGGTAGCTCTGCAGCGTCACTACAGCTCGGACTGCGTCTTCCTGGTGTACGACGTCGTTAGCCCGCAGCTGAGTGAGTCTCTCGATGGTTTTGGTCGAGAGGAAAGGTGTGGTATTCACGAGGTCTCGGGAGTCAACCAATCTCCTAGAATACTACATTATCAGCAGTTTTAGTCGGATGGGAGATTAGTGGGTCTTAGAATCTTGAGTAAATACACGGACCTATGATCTATATACACTGTCTAATCTTGGAAGCATCTGACCCCGCGGTGTGTTCAGTGTATCTGGCTACGATCCTAGGGGTCCCGGGTTCGACTCCCGACTGGTAACTTGGGTATTTTTTCTTAGTTGAGAATCATCCCAATGATTGCCAGGGCTTAGTAAATTAGAACATTTTAGAAAACATTCTAATTGATTCTTTCATAAAGAGTAACTGTAGTAAAGAATATTGAATAATCTAACTGTAGATTATTCAATATTTCTTTCTAAATCTTTAACTTTAACTTTACAGTTCCATGACTATGGTGCGTTATATCGAGTACCGAAACATGTCGGCTAACTAAGGTTCCAGTAATCTCCATCATATACTAGAACACCGAAAGGGTTAGCGGGGAAAAAAAATCATTCAGATAAGACTTAGATAGTTTAAAAAAAAAGGGTTAAAATATTTTTAAGAAAATAATTTTGATACTGCAACTTTTACTATCCAAGCAAATTCATCAACTTTTTAATAGATGTGTTTTAACTTGTTGTTTTAATATGTTTTATTTTCACTTTCGTTAAAAACTAGTTTGTTAATTATTTGTGTATTATGTCATGTTTGCTAATTTGACCAAATTGACTCATAATCTAATAAATGTAGTCAAGGTAAATATTTTAAATATCAAAGTGTATTAAAGGAAAAAATATATAAATTGAGTACAAGCAACTTGTAAAGGGTTAATCATAACGATATCTATCCTCAATATTCAATCTATTGATTAAATTAATTTGAACTTATATCTTTGTAAATTATAACGACAATATATAGGTCTAAACTTATATTATATTGATAAACTAGGTTCAAGTTAGGTCCAAGACTCCCACTGGCTCCACAACTTCGTAATAACTCTCATCCCACTATCTCATTGTGGGTGTGTCGTGTAGACAACATCGATAGGTGTACCCTTGGCAACGATCTATGTCGTAAGAGCGGCTATTAGTCTACGTACAGGCGACCGAACTGCATGGTATGTCCTTCCCGGTCAGTAATGACATACGCTAATATGATAGTCATCCATTCTCCTAGAATATTCAGCATTTCAGGTCGAATCAGTGATTGGCTGACCTTCAAATCTTAATAATATGTGCGGGCCTAAGCTGTCCAGATTATTGGCCCAATATACTATCATGTTGTTGTGACAGACATAAGAAACTCCGCAGCCCTCGCCACGGTAAAGAAGATGTTATTTTATCGCGGCGTTCCTGCCTTCATAAGAGGTCTAGGTGAGGTGCGGGACCAGCCCACCTGCAGCTTGATGATACCTCTGCAGGTGCTGTTCACCTCCGAGACTCGACTCAAACAACACAGGACAAAGGTTAGTACTTCTAAACTGTTCTCACCCACGATGGTTTTATTTAAATTAATCGATACGTTCGGTAGAATAGTTCAAAAGGATGAACAACGTTATTCCTCTTTTAACAAATCGCATCACATTTGTTAATTTCAGGGTTGCTAAATATTGTAATTTTTTTTTAGTCACCGCATATTACTACCCATTTGGGTTATACGCGTATGTACTAATTACACTAATGGTTTAGGGATTAGGCAGGTTTATCTGAGAGGAAGTGGACCCGAATTTGCGTGGAAGGAGAGTGGAAAACAGATAGGAAAACCACTCTCAGTTTACACGACCAGGATCGAGTCCCGATATTCCTATCTTCAGCAGTATAGTATTGGAAATCAAACATATTCATATAGTTACTAAAAATTACTTGTATTATCTGTCTCAAAACCATCATTAGGGCTGAGTAAACTCAAATTTTTATATTTGAAGCTAAACCTAATCAAATTATATGAAATATTTCCCAAGCAAAACTAATTTATATATTTTTTAAATGTTTTGAGTTGGAATATAATGTATTTTGTATATTTGTAAATATTTAGACACTAAATAAAATAAACAAAATTTTTATTGAATTTTGTGACTAATTTTGTCCAAAATCAATTAAATATACCAACATTCAACCAAATTACTGCGGATATTTGTCAGGCTAGCATTAATTTGCAATTTATATAATATCATAAAATTATAAAAATTATACATTTAGGTTTCAAAATGCTTATTGGTGAGGCTTTGTAGCTGAAAATAACGACATTTTCTCGCAGAAAAGTCTAAGCTGACGAATATTGGAAGCTTTACATGACACTAACCATGATTACATTATTGAGCATACACTAATTAATAAGGTGTATCAACTATCCTAAGATATATTATTTTATTTAATGATTGGTGCCGGGGAAAACAGTTGCTATGGAGTTGAAATCTACTATACACTCATCACATGTGACTCAACCCCACACATTGCTCCCAGGTGAGCGAGGCTCTCAGCCTAAACAACGTGAGGTGGCTCATCTGGCTAGAACACAATTCCTCCGACAGCCTGGATTACATCTTTGAAGGTATCGACGTCTCATACGGCTCGGAGGTCCTCGTCTCACGGTGGAGTAATTCCGGCGCTGTCTTGACAGAGGTGTTTCGATTCAGGAAGGACTTGCCCCTACAGAAGCTTATCTTCGGGAACTGGAGCCGTGGGGAGGGTCTAGTGACACACGAGAGTCGCCGTTTGATCAGGAGATCCAACTTTCATGGGTTGACACTGGATGTCGCTGTATTACATGTGAGCTTGATATTTTTTACAAAGAAACAAGAGGGTCACCGTTTGATCAGAAGGTTTAACTACCATGGTTTGATACTGGATCTCGCTGTACTACATGTGAGTTTGATATTTTTTTACAAAGAAACAAGAGGGTCATCGTTTGATCAGGAGGTCTAACTACCATGGTTTGACACTGGATCTCGCTGTACTACATGTGAGTTTGATATTTTCTTACAAAGAAACAAGAGGGTCACCGTTTGATCAGAAGGTCTAACTACCATGGTTTGACACTGGATCTCGCTGTACTACATGTGAGTTTGATATTTTTTTTACAAAGAAACAAGAGGGTCACCGTTTGATCAGAAGGTCTAACTACCATGGTTTGACACTGGATGTCGCTGTATTACATGTGAGTTTGATATTTTTTTTACAAAGAAACGCATTATTTTCAACTTTTTTAGGTACACACTGTTTACCCTGGACATTAGCAGTCTTAACCTTGACTTATTACATAATGACAATATCTAATTAGCTAAAACATTGTGGAATTGAGCAAGGTAAGCTTGCTAGCTTGAGGTAAGACGGAGGGTGTATGATAAAAATAAATTAAAACATACCTACGCCATAAAATCATTGTTACTTTGATTCAAACACTCTAATAGTCAATACCATTACAGAGGTCATACGATGGCCTACTCTGTAGAAACCACCTCTTGATTATGGTAATTTCTACTTTAGAGGATACTGGCGCCCTTTTTTCCGCCTACCCAACCATACTGTGTTCTCATAAGCTATGACGGTCTTAGATCCTAAACTGAACAAATATATGACCGTTATTTGTTCCTCAGGAGCCCCCCAACACCATATTACACAAAGAGACCGATGGTCCTCTGGAGGTGACAGGATACTACGGGCAGGTGTGGAGGATACTGGAGCAGAAACTGAACTTCACGTGAGCTTATACTTTACTATCAATACCCGCTACAGCAGGTGAAAGAATATACCAATCAACTGGTCAATATAGCTGCTAGCTGAATGTTCAGGACCAGTGCAGAGGCCAGACTAAGCGAAGCCGCCAAGGGCTATATGCAAGACTGAGCCTGAGGAGATGCCCAGTGGGACATCAGTGTGTAGCGTGTTAGTATGAGTGAACGCTGTGTGCTTGCAAAGTGTGATCAGGAGTAGGATATTGTACAAATAATGCTATGAGGTCATTTATTGTAAAACATTTTCGCGCATCTTGTCTTGATAAGAAATAAACTCCACCAGCACCAAGGATTCACTTAGCCTCTACTCAACATCTACTCTGGCTTGTTCTTGCATACGGCCCTAAGCCTCACTATAGGAGATACACCTGATTAAAGTAGAGCTACTCTTGATAGGTACATAGAGAGCAACTTTCAACACAAGATTTTTGAGGGGTAAAACAAAGAGGCCTGCACAACTTAGGAATATAAAAGTGATAAAATTTGATACATGTGACAATCTTGTACAGCAGTTAATATTTTATTTGGCAGTACCTCTATATCTTTGATTCTTACCTAATTACCATTCTTCCCTACGGCGAGATGAATAAAATAACTTGCGCTTATGTGTCTTAAAATTAATTCTTACTTCTCATAAAATATGTCAAAACTAAAATCTTAAAAAACTGTTAAAGACTATTTAGTCAAGAAGACCTATGAGGGAGCTAATGAAGTCCGTTGAGCAATTTAGTCAACTGCAAGATATTTATAACTTGGGATTTATATGTGTGGTTGATGTATTTGGAATGGCTTCCAATTGATCAGTAGTTCAATATTTCAGCGACATTTCTGTAACCTATTTGCTTACCATCAAGAGCGGGAATAATTTTCAAGTAGTTTTATCCAATCACAGTTAGGACATCAGCAAACAAAATTACCACCAATTTTATAGTCTTCAAGTTACATTTTACAACGACATTGTTTGATCATTACGGGCTACAATTTATGAAAGTTAGAAAAGTTTATTACTACTTGTTATGAGTTTTATAAGTGCCGCGTCTTACTACCAGTTCAGGTTGTACGTTTATTTACTAACTAGCTTTTGCCCGCGGCTTCGCTCGCGTTAATGTAGATTTTATCAATAAATTCAGGTTGTCGATTGACACAGGGAATATGAC